>CAUYQU010070106.1:0-11961 GCA_963574635.1 Cheracebus regulus | reverse complement strand
AAGTGATTTCCCTGCTTCAGCTTCCTGAGTAGCTGAAACTACAAGCATGTGCCACCACATCTCACTAATTTTTCTGTATTTTAGTAGAGACAGGGTTTCACCATGGCCAGGATGGTCTCGATCTCCTGACTTCGTGATTCGGCTGCCTCGGCCTTCCAACGTGCTGGGATTGCAGGCGTGAGCCACCACGCCCGGCCGTAAATGAAATTTTTTAAGAAGTGGGGGAAATTTGGACACTGACAAGCAGGGAGGATGCACATTCAGATAAAGGCAGAAATCCGGGCAATGCATCTACAAGCCGAAGGGTACCAAGCGTTGTCAGCAAATCCCCAGAAGTGAGGGAGAGGCCTGGGACAGATTCTCCCTCACAGGCCCAGAAGCAACCCACCCTGCCGACTCCTTGGCCTGAGACTTCCAGCCTCCAAAATTGTGAGGCAATAAATTCTTGTTGAAGCCACCAAGCATGGCAGCCCCAGCACGGCTCCTGAGGATTTCCCAAGAGCACATGGACATAAGGATGTAACTCGGAACCGTGCCTGCCGACTCTCCCGCGCGTGCGGATCCATCCTGAAGCTTCATTGGCCTGTTCCAGATGGCTGAGGGGCTGATGCCTTGTCTGGTTCTGGGCCACGGGCAGTGGGTGAGTGAGCAGCAGCTTCCCCTGGGCACCAGTGGCCACCATGCAGGGCTCTCCCTTGAGTCTTCTAAGGGCCAAGGCCAAGTCCTTCTCCAAGAGTGCTGGTCTTTCCAGGCCAGAGGCTGGCCTATCCCCCTCAGGGTCCGTGGGCAGCAGTGTGTCGCTGGGCCCACCGCTGTGAGGTGTCTAAAGCAGAGTGACTTCTTTGCTGTCACAGCCAGCAGCTCAGGCCCTACCCAAACCAGTTTTAGGGAAAGAAATGCCACGCGGCCTGCAAGCCAGGGCAGCAGCGCAGGGTTAGAGAGAAACACGCGGCTGAGCTCCCAGCTCTGCTATCAGCTCCCAGGGTCTCCCAAGACAAGCCTGTTGTGGGTCTAGCTGCGGTGCCCCAAAATGATTGTGTCCATGTTCTAACCCCTGGTACCTGCGTGACTTTATTTTTCATTTATTTATTTATTTTATTTTACGTTTTTAAGATGGAGTTTTGCTCTTGTTGCCCAGGCTGGAGTGCAATGGCATGAACTCAGCTCACTGCAACCGCCACCTCCAGGGTTCAGGTGATTCTCCTGCCTTAGCCTCCGTAGTAGCTGGGATTATAGGCATGCACCACCATGACTAGCTAATTTTTTTTGTATTTTTAGTAGAGATGGGGTTGCTCCATGTTGATCATGGCTGGTCTCGAACTCCTGATCTCAGGTGATCTGCCCACCGTGGCCTCCAAAAGTGCTGGGATTACAGGCGTTAGCCACTGCGCCTGGCCTCATTTATTTATTTTTTTGAGGCAGGGTCTCACTCTGTCACCTTGGCTGTAATGCAGTGGTGCAATCACAGCTCACTACTGCCTCGACCTCCGGAGCTCAGGTGATCCTCCCACCTCAGCCTCCTGAGTAGCAGGGACTACAGACGGGCACCACCACACCTGGCTAATTTTTTGTATTTTTTGTAGAGATGGGGTTTCATTATGTTGCCCAGGCCGGTCTTGAACTCCAGGGCTCAAGCGATCCTCCGGCCTTGGCCTCCCAAAGGGAGAGGATTACAGGCGTGAGCCACTGGGCCTGGCTAGCTTTATTTGAAAAAGGGTTCTTTGCAGATATAATCAAGTTAAAATGAGGTCCTCCTGGATTAGAATGGGCCCTAATCCAATGCCTCTTTTTAAGAAGAGAGATTCAGAGACACAAAGACAGGTGTGAAGGGGAAGCAGTTGGAGTGATGAAGCCATGAGCTGAGGATGGCTGGTGGCCACCAGAAGCCAGGAGAGAGGCAAGGAAGGACATCCCCGAGAGCCTCTGAAAGAACCCACCCTGCGACGCCTTGGTTCGGAACTTCTGGCCTCCAGATATGTGAAAGAATCACTCCATGTTGTTTCTGTTTTTAATGTTTAATTGTTGCGGGTACATGGTAGGGACGTAAATCTCTATTGTTTTCAAAAAATTAGTATTATCATTTTTGAGACGAAATCTCGCTCCCTCACCCAGGCCAGAGTGCAGTGGTGCAATCTCAGCTAACTGCAACCTCTGCTTCCCGGGTTCAAGCGATTCTCCTGCCTCAGCCTCCCGAGTAGCTGGGACTACAGGTGTGCACCACCACGTCCAGCTAATTTTTGTATTTTTAGTAGACACAGGGTTTCACCATGTTGGCCAGGCTGGTCTCGAACTCCTTGCATCAGGTGATCCGCCCCCCTTGGCCTCCCAAAGTGCTGGGATGATAGGCATGAGGCACTGTGCCCAGCCTGTTTTTATTTTTAATGTTTAATTGTTGTGAGTGCATGGTGTGTGTTTAAATTCCAATTGTTTCTGTTTTTATTTTTAATGTTTAATTGTTATAGGTGCATGGTAGATGTGTGAATTCCTATTGTTGGAAATAGATGCTCAGTGCCACAAAGAAAAATTAGCACTGAGACAAAGGATCTTTCAGCAATGCAAGTTTTACTTCCTGGACTGCAGGAAGGGTACTCTCGCTAGCCATCGTGCCATGAGAGTACAATGAACAAAGGAAAACACATAAATTTATGCTTTATGCATTTGGGGTTGTCCTTACTGCTGTGTCTGATTTTCGTTGGTGGGAGCCAGACATCACAATCTAAACTAAAATTCGATTGGTTAATAAGTTAAAATTTTTCTAAACAGGTAAAAGCAATGGAGAGCTGGGACATGCCTGTGAGCACGTCCAGCACAGATACCTTGGTGAAAGTACAAGGACATAGAATGTATTACGTGCCTGAAAGCATGGCATGTCTAACAGCTACATAGGATAGGGCTTCACAAAGTTATTAGCACACTTATTCTTTAACAGGAAAGGAAACTTTAAAAAGGAACTTTTCTACTTCCTACACTGTTTCTATTTTTAACGTTTAATTGCTGTGGGTGCATGTTGGCTGTGTAAGTTCCTGCTGTTTCTGTTTTTAGTGTTTAATTGTTGTGGGCGCATGGTGGGTGTGTAAATCCTGATTGAACACCCAGTTTGTTGTCATTTGTTCCTGCAGCTCCAGGATGCTTGTGGAAAACCCTTTTCCTCTCTGTGCCTCAGTTTCCATTCAGCAGTCTAAACAACCAGAATTTCAGTCTTCCAGCACAGACATCTGGGGCTTCAATAAGGTGAGGGCAAACATGGCACAGGCTAAAACTGAGGGTGCAGGTAGGAAGGCCTAGGGCTGTCCCACACCCCCTCCTGGAAGTTTTGGGGACTTTGCTGCTGCCCACGTGGAGGCCTAAATGCCCAGCTCTGTGCCGGGGGCCTGAGACACTGCCAGGCATTTCCAGGAAGGCTGTGCCCAAATGCCAGCGTGGTCCCCATGGGGCTGCCTGGCTCATCTGCCTCTTCTGAAAGCAAAAAGAAGAGACATGAAATGAATTTCTATTAACTGGGACCATGACTTCTGTGAAGGAATAAAGTGCTTTTAATTCATAACAAATAAATCCTCCTTACATTTGATAAACCTGTTACCCCATGGCTGAGTATCTGGGAAAACACGGGAGGGTGGGCCTCATTAGTGTCCAGCCCGGAATCTCCCAACTGCCCCGAGGACTCCCTGGCTCAAGTAGCACCCCTCTCTCCCGGCTTCCCAGCTGGGAGTGCCCTGGACAGCCTTCTCCCACGTCGCTGCCACTGCTGCCCCGAGATTCTGGTCTTGAGGCCTCAAGAAGCGGCTCTCCACATCTCCGAGCTCCAAGCTCAGGCTCTCAAGCTGCCCTTGAGTTCGAAAGTAAGAATCGGCTGGGCACGCTGGCTCAAACCTGTAATCCCTGCACTTTGGGAGGTGAGGCGGGAGGATTGCTTGAGCCCAGGAGTTCAAGACCACCCTGGGCAAGAAAGTGAGACGAGTGCGGTCCGGACAACCCGACAGAGAGTGAACAGGGCTGACTTGAGCCCCCAGACACCAAGACCTGACAGAGGTGGAATTGGCCCAAGGACCGTCCAACTTACACAGACGCTGGTTTATGACGAAGGGAATGCTGAGAGGAGAGGATCATCAGGATCATCCTTTCCTTCCTTCTTTCTTTCTTTCTTCTTCTTCTTTTTTTTTTCTTTTTTCTGTTTTTTGAGACACTCTCTATTGCGCAGGCTAGAGTACAGTGACGCCATCGTAACTCACTGCAGCCTCAGCCTCCAGGCTCAAGCAGTCCTTCCATCTTGGCCTCCCAAAGTTCTGGGATGACAGGTCTGAGCCCCTGGTCTTTTCAGTCTTCGCAGGGGGGTCAAGTAGCACCCGTCTCTCCTGCCTTCCCAGCTGGGAGTGCCCTGGACAGCCCTCCCCTGTGGGGTCATTTGCATATGTCCCTGGGGAAAGCAGAATGGGCCTCACCTCCTTCCTCACGCCATGCGAAAAACACAGTCCAGGTTCCTTGAGGAATGTCATGAGGAAAGTAAAACAGCAACGCGCTCGGCAGATCACGTGAGAGGAAGGAGCGCGAAGGTTTCCTCCGCAGAACACAAAGAGCACCAAGCACAGGAAAGCGGCGATCAACTGGACCCCATGGAAACGGATGGCTGTGGCTGGGCGCCATGGCTCACGCGTGTCATCGCAGCAGTTTAGGAGGCCAAGGCCGGAGGGTCGCTTGAGCCCAGGAGTTTGAGACCAGCTGGGCAACATGGGGAAACCATGTCTGTACAAAAAAAGTTAAAAATGAGTCAATGTGGCAGCGCACAGCTGTGTTGCCAGCCAGTGAGGGAGCGGAGGTGGGAGGTGGCTTGGGCCTGGGAGATGGAGGTCTCGCCACTGTACTCCAGCTTGGGAGACAAAGCGAGACTCCCATCTGAAAGAAAAAAAGAGAGAGCGCGACACCCTAAAGTGAATAAAACATTCCTTACAGGGAGATACGCGCAATGCAAAGGGCTTGGGGCCCACGCTTATCAATCACCACCACTGTTTATAAATAATTATCAAAATGAGAAGGGAAAAGCCCCAGCAACCCAGTGCCAGAATGCACACGGGTCTTGCACTGGCCCGGCTCACGAGGGAGCGAGGCCGCGCGTCACTTCCGCCCCTGGGCACGCCCCCAACTCCAATCCTCCTATCAGGTCTGAGCGCTGTGAGGGCCCCGGCCGGCGCAGCACGGGCGCAGGCGCAAACGAAGGGACGGGTGGGCGGAGCCTGGGAGAGAGCCGGCTGAAGACGCCTGCAGGCCGTGTGCAGGCCAGCCCGTCTGCTCTGAGCTTGCCGCCTTGCTGGGATGGTCTCGATCTCTTGACCTCGTGATCTGCCCGCCTGGGCCTCCCAAAGTGGAGCTGCCGCACCCAGCCGGGAATGTCTTTATTCTTAGGAAACGCATGCGGCAGTATTTAGGAGTGAAATACTGTGGTGTCTCCATTTTCGCATGCTTCACAGACATGCGTGCGGCCACACACACACTCACATGCGCACGTGGTAGAACAGTAGTGGTTGTTTAATCTTTTTTTTTTTTTTAAGACGGGGTTTCACCATGTTGGTCAGGCTGGTCTTGAACTCCGCCCACCTTGGCCTCCAAAGTGCTTGGATTACAGGCGTGAGCCACCACGCCCAGCCTGTTTAATCTTTAAATAGAAGATCTATTGGTACCTACTCTATTTCTTCCAATTTTCTACATGTTTCAAAACTTTCATAATAAAATATTGCTTATTCTCTGATAAGTGAATTTCATCTTCTTTTTTTGTGTGTTGTTCGCGTTTTCTGCATTGAGTTTCCTAATTTGCAATGGAATAAAATGATTAAAAACTGAAAAGAGTTGCAGGCCAGGTGTGGTGGCTCATGCCTCTAATCCCAGCACTGTGGGAGGCTGAGGCGGGTTGATCACCTGAAGTCAGGAGTTCGAGACCAGCCTGACCAACATGGTGAACCCTCGTGTCTACTAAAAATACAAAATTAGCTGGGCATGGTGGCGCGTGCCTGTAGTCCCAGCTACTCAGGAGGCTGTGGCAGGAGAATCACTTGAACCCGGAAGGCGGAGGTTGCACTGAGCCGAGATCGCACCACTGCACTCCAGCTTGGGCGATCCCTCTGAAAACAAAAAACCAATCCTTTAACTCTTCAGGAAAAAAAAAAATTCACATTCCCGTGACTTCTTATACTCTTTTACCAAAAGCATATTTCACTTTTCTTACATACCTTGCTTGTAAAACTGTTTCTTCAGTACTCTCAATTACATGTAACAACGTTAACTCTTAGCAACTTTTCCTTTTGGTGAAAAACTTTGATAAATTTGGGATTTCAATTATGTACCAGGTGTGAAGCCTGCCTAAAACACACTAGACAGAAATGCAGATAAGGGGCCGGGTGTGGTGGCTCACACCTGTTAACCCAGCACTTTGTGAGGCTGAGGCAGGCAGGTCACTTGGGGTCAGGAGTTTGAGATTTGAAACCAGTCTGGCCAACATGGTGAAACCCGGTCTCTACTAAAAATACAAAAATTAGCAGGGCGTGGTGGTGGGCACCTGTAATCCCGGCTGCTCGGGAGGCTGAGGCAGGAGAATCGCTTGAACCCGGGAGTCGGAGGTTGCGGAGATCACACCACTGCCCTCCAGCCTGGGTGACAGAGCAAGACGTCTCAAAAGAAAAGAGTGCAGATAAGGGCTGACTCCAGCATAGCTGGCGGGATATGGCTAACTCCACAGGTCCCCTGGCCTTATTGAGAATGTAATGCTCCAAGGTAGGTAAGTTGAACAATTTTCAAAAGTTAAAGAAGCAGTTTATGACCTTAAAGCATTTAAAAACTTAATATCTCAGGCCAGGCGTGGTGGCTCATGCCTGTAATCCAAGCACTTTGGAGGCCAAGGTGGACGGATCACCTGAGGTCGGGAGTTCAAGACCAGCCTGACCAACATGGTGAAACCCTGTCTTTAAAAAAATAAAAAATAAATAAATAAAAAGACTTAATATCTGACATGCATAATTTAGACCAAATGTTTGCACTTTTGAAGCTATTTTCGTTTTACCAACAATCCTTAAAACTGTCTTTATTTCCCAAAGTCACATGAACTAAAAAGCATTACACTTTTAACTTTCCTGAGAAAATATTTGATTTAAACTCTTATTATTAAACCAATTAATTAAAGCTCTTTTTTTTTTTCTTTTGAGATGTAGTCTCACTCTGTCACCAGGCTGGAGCGCAGTGGCACAGTCTCGGCTCACTGCAACCTCTGCCTCCCGGGTTCAGGTGCTCCTTCTGCCTCAGCCTCCTGAGTAGCTGGGACTACAAGCGTGTGCCACCACGCCTGGCTAATTTTTTTTTTTCTTTCTATTTTTAGTAGAGGCGGGGTTTCACCATGTTGGCCAGGATGGTCTCGATCTCTTGACCTCGTGATCAGCCCGCCTCGGCCTCCCAAAGTGCTGGGATTACAGGCTTGAGCCACCGCGCCCGGCCTAAAGCTCTTTTATATCACACACTCAATGCATATAAATAGAAGATGAAGGACTTACCCCCAAGCTTGGAATTGAACCCTGAACCCGGGCTGCCATTACAAATGAGAAAACATGGCCATGTGGTCACAAGGTCAAGCTACTAAGGACATAAAAGACAACAGGAAAACTTCATCCAGTTTTTTCAGGGACCTGCAGCAAAGTCTGTAACTGACCAGTTTGCTGGCCATGTTGAATCGCAGGCTTACAGGTGCTCCAGGCCCACATTCTACTCTAAAGTGCTCCTCTCCACTGTAGAACACAGAAAGAGGGCACAGAAAGCACACCAAATTCACTACAGCTGAAGATGAGCCTCACAAGTCCTTTTTTCCCATGAATATGCTGTACCTGAGCGAGTCAAGGAATGCGCCGATTGAATGATGAGTCCTTTATTATGCCGGCAACTGAGAGGTGGCTGACGCCCACAATTCTCTCGGCCCCTAAGAAGAAGTTAGGTGGTCTTTTACACCCTAGTTTTAAAGGGGAAGGGGAACCTAGCTGAAGCAAATTTTTCACAAAAGCAGAGTAAGCAAAACGTTAAAAGATAAACTAGTACATGAGAAATAAAACAGTGCCAGGTGCGAGGGGTAAAGCTGCCATGAAAGACATGCGACTTATAGGTAACGGGGGCTCTGGGTGTTCGACGGCACCTGCATTCCCAGGCTCTGCTTGGCCTCTGGAGGCGCCCAGTGTCAGTCTGGAGCGCATTCCTGGAGGCGCCCAGTGTCAGTCTGCCCCAGCCACATGCTACAGTTACATACTCAATGGTGGGAAAATAACTAAAATGAAGAAGCTAAGATGGAGTCTGTCTGGCTCAGGAAGCTAAAATAAAGCCTGAACAGCTCTTAGTCTGAGAAAGAGAGAGTTAGTTTTAGCTGGTAAAAAGCAGGTTATCACAAATGAAAACTTTACAGAGGACAGAAACAGTGATGTTTACTATTTATTTAACCTGTTTTCCCGGAGAGAGGAAAGCATTGCCTGAGGCAGGGTGGGGAAGGTAAGGCACTCAGGGAGGCCAGAGAAACACTCACCCACTGCAGTGACACTGAAAAGTTCAGGCGGCTGCTTGTTGGTAGCAAAGGGTCTTTCCCAGCAGTCCTGTCAGTTCTCAAGTTTCCCCATTCAGGGAGGAAAAGCTCCTCATGTCCCACGATCCTGTAAATGCCTAATCCTGTCACCTGTAGCCGTCAGCAAAGAGTGCAAGGCAGATTATTCCAAAGAGAAGAACAGTTACCATCCCATAGTGCCAAACTCATTCTTAGCCGGAAAGGACTTTACCAAGAGGGGCCTCTAACTCCCTAAATCTTAGAAAGGACTCTAAGTTGGGCCTCTAACCCAAGGCCAGTCAAGCATCCTTACATTTTCTTTCTTTCTTTCTTTCTTTCTTTTTTAAAGATAGGGTTTCACCATGATGGCCAGGCTGGTCTTGAACTCCTGACCTCAGGTGATCCACCCACCTCGGCCTCCCAAAGTGCTAGGATTACAGGCGTGAGCCACTGCGCCCGGCCTCCTTGCATTTTATTAAGAGGGGCCTTTCACCTATTCTGTCTTAGGAGAGACTCTAACTCCCCTAAGTTGAGTCTCTAACCCAATCTCATCCTTTACCCAGTACCCCGCTACGGACCCAGAGTCACCCGATCAGTACTGCAGTATATCTCCTTTGGGTTGGGGGCTCTCCCTAGTTTTGTTCCTTTAGGATTTGCCA
Source organism: Cheracebus regulus (assembly GCA_963574635.1). Lineage (NCBI taxonomy): Eukaryota > Metazoa > Chordata > Mammalia > Primates > Pitheciidae > Cheracebus > Cheracebus regulus. The sequence goes on along the minus strand of CAUYQU010070106.1, from coordinate 2,748 downwards.
GAAAGATGTTACCGGACCCCACTGCTTACCCAAAGTTAGCCTTTGGGTAGGGGGTGTCCTCACTATAGTCCCTTCAGTGGTCACCAGAGAGACGTTACAGGAAAGGGGTCCCAATCCAGACCCCAAGAGAGGGTTCTTGGCTCTCATGCAAGAAAGAATTCAGGCTGAGTCTGTAAAGTAAATCGAAAGCAAGTTTATTAAGAAAGTAAAGAAATAAAAGAATGGCTATTCCACAGACAGAGCAGCCCTGAAGACTGCTGGCTGCCCATTTTTATGGTTATTTCTTGATTATATGCTAAACAAGGGGTGGATTATTGGGGTGGATTATTCATGCCTCCCCTTTTCAGACTCTGATGTTGCCATGGCATTTGTGAACCGTCCTGGCACTGGTGGGAGTGTAGCAGTGAGGATGACCAGAAGCCACTCTTGTGGCCATCTTGGTTTTGGCGGATTTGGGCCAGTTTCTTGACTGCAACCTGCTTTATCAGCAAGACCTTTGTGGCCTGTATCTTGTGCTGACCTCCTATCTCATCCTGTGACTTAGATGCCTTCACCGTCTGGGAATGCAGCCTTATTTTACCCAGCTCCTATTCAAGATGGAGTTGTTCTGGTTCACACGCTTCTGACAAATTTGCATCCTTAGGGGAAACTGCAGACTCAGAAAAGACCTGAAAAGGCCTTAAGTTTACACCTCAGACTGGTTCACAACACAGATACACACCCCTCAAAAAAACACAAAAACAAAAACCTGGGAAAGGGGATAATCCAATTTTCAGAGTTATAAGATTCAGATGGCCACTTTTCAACAAAAAAATTGCAAGGCATATAAAAAAATAGTCAAGTGTGGCCCATTCAAAAGAAAAAATCAAATTGGTAGAAACTGTCCCTGAAAAATAGATGGCAAACTTATAGACAAAGACTCAAGAGCAACTATCTGAAGGAGGCTCAACAAGCTAAAGAAAGACACATAGAAGGCCTGGAAAATAACGTATGAACAAAACAAAGATATCAATAGGTGACAGAGAACATAAGAAGAAACAAAAAAGATATTCTGGAGCTGAGAAGTAAACTAACTGAAAAAAAAATTCACTAGACGAAGCAGGTAGAAGAAAGAATTAGCAAACATGAAGACAGTATAATGGAAATGATTGAGTCTGAGGGACAGAAGGCAGAATAAAAGATTAAAAAAAGAAAGATTAAAGAAAAGGAAAATGGAAGATTAAAGAAAAGTGAACAGAGCTTGAGAAACCTGTGAAACACTATCAAGCAAATCAGCATACAAATTGTTGGAATCTGTAAAGAAAAAGAGAAAGGGAAAGAGGCAGAGAGATTATCTGAAGAAAGAATGACTGAAAATGATCTGAACTGAATTCAAGATATGAATCTACAAATCAAAGAAGTTCAAAAAACTCTAAGCAGGTTAAAGTCAAAGAGACTCATATCAAGATACATTATAATAAGACTCTCAGAAGCCAAAGACAAAAAAAAAAAAAAGAGCATCTTGAAACAAGAGAGAAACAACTTGTCATACATAGGGAATCTAATAATATTGCAGATTTCTCATCAGAAACCTTGAAGGCCAGAAGGCAATGGGTTGATGTGTTCAAGGTGCTAAAAGGAAAAAAAAAAAAAAAATCCGTGAACCAAGAATTATACATCTGGAAAAACTGTCAACAATGAGGAAGAAATCAAGACATTGCCAGATAAACAAAAGCTGGAGGAGCTTATCACCACTAGACCTATCTTGCAAGAAATGCTAAAGTGAGTCCTTTTGCATGAAACAAAAAGATGCTACACAGTAATTCAAAACCATGTGAAGAAAATATGTTCTGACTTATAAGTGAGAACTGAACTCACTTATAACTCATGAGAACACATGGACACTGGGAGGGGAACAACACACACTGGGTCCTGTCAGGAGAGGGCAGAAGGTCAGGGAGAGCTTCAGGAAAAAAAAGGTAATGCATGCTGGGCTTAATATATAAGCAATGGGTTGACAGGCGCAGCAGACCACCAAGGAAGGCATTTAGTCATGTAACAAATCTGCACATCCTGCACATGTACCGCAGAACTTAAAGATAAAAATAAGAACCAAACAAAACAAAAGCCATGTGAAGAAATAAAGGTCTCTAGTAAAGGTAAATACATGGGCGTTATAAAAGACAGTATTGTTGTAATTTTGGTTATACCTCTACTTTTAATTTTCTATATGATTTAAATGACAAACTCATAAAAATATTAGTCTAGATTTTGGGGCATATAATGCATGCAGATGTATTTCTGTGATGTCATTAATTAAAAGTGAATGAAGATGAAGCTGTGTAGGAACAGAGATTTTGTATACAGTTAAAGTGAAGCTGCTACCAATCCCCCTTGCAATGTTATAACTTTAGGGTGTTAAGTGTAATCCCTGCAATAACCATAAACAAATAGCTATACAATATTCACAAAACAATAAAAAGAAGTAAATTAAGACTATTTTTTTTTTTGAGATGGAGTTTCACTCTTGTCGCCCAGGCTGAAGTGCTATGGTGCTATCTCAGCTCACTGCAACCTCCACCTCCCAGGTTCAAGCAATTCTCCAGTCTCAGCCTCCAGAGTAGCTGGGATTACAGGTGTCTGCCACCATACCTGGCTAATTTTTATATGACTTTTCATTTCGGTCATTAGAGAAACGCAAATCGAAACCACAGTGAGATACCATCTCACGCCAGTTAGAATGGCAATCATTAAAAAGTCAGGAAACAG
>CAUYQU010070105.1:0-15132 GCA_963574635.1 Cheracebus regulus | reverse complement strand
GATTCTATTTATATGAAATGTCCAGTGTAGGGGCTGGGGAAAGTGGTGGGGCGCGGGGTGGTAGTGACTACTCATGGGTATGGGGTTTCTTTTGGGGATGGTGAGAATGTTCTAAAGTTACATGGTTGTGATGGTCACACAATTCTGTGCGTACACTAAAACTACTGAATTGTACACATTAAAGGAGCAAATTTAATGGTGTGTGAATTATATCTCAATAAAAAATAATGTGGCGTAAATTTGGCCACTCATGGTTTTCACCTGTTTTTTTCCCTCCCCTATTGGGACAATTCATCAGTTACCATGCTGCTGGCAGCTCTGGCAGAAAATGATGGTGACAGAAAATGACATTTCCGGAATGTCTTTTAAGGCACCAGGAGCAATAGCCTGAGGATAATCAGAGTTGTTAGGCTACTCTCCTACCCCGGAAAGTGAAATCAACCTGATTCTGTCCATCATGGACACTGGTGACTTGAGTTGTTGACGAATGTTCTGTAAAGTTTAATATCCCCTGCTATACTTCAAATATACAGTCCAATCAACCATATCTTTCAAACTCAGGCTATTTCAAACATAACTGAAGTAGAACTTCAAATTAGAGAAAGTTGAGGCCTTCTGGTCACTGGCCAGAGGGGGAAACTTGTTTTTTATGGCCTGAAAATTTATTTAGTATGAAAAGAAAAATGACTTCTTAAGATGAGAATAAAGAAGAGGTGTAATAACCAGATTTGAAGTTCTGGGTAAATACAGTTAGGCAACTGAATAGACACTCTTTTCTCCTGTTTTCTATTATGATTATAGTTGGGGATTCAATCTCCATCCAATAGTATTTCTGTACACTTCAAAGGTAGGCTAACTATTTAAACCAGAGGTAGAACAATCTGTATTACTGTTTTTATATTGATGTCCTGTTACAAGCATGCTGTGTTTTGTACTAGAGAAAAACTCAAAGTTATGTTGTCAAATATTTCCTAGACACGTGTGTGTGATAGGAAGAAAACCCGTTAACACTGCTGTCTCAAGTAATACTGCTTTTTTAGTTAATACTGCCCTTCATCCCTGTGTTTACCCCTTCAAGCTTATCCTCCCTGTTTTCTGATTGGTTCGTCAACATTATGAACCAAAACTCTATTTTTTAATGGAAAGCCTAAGGAGTCACTTTTTCCCAAGAGAGATTGGTGCCCTTGATTATACTAACTCAAAGCCTTCTGTAGATTCCTTGGAAGGAACACACCTGCGTATTTGATCTTAACAAGCTCTAAATCTACATTGTGTTGCTCAGGGGTTGCCTGACAGAGCTCAGTCTAATTGTGTAACTAATTTACCAACCTCTGTCTTCTCAGCTTTCAATGGTGACACCCGCCTCTGGCCTCTCTCTGCAGTCTCCCCATTGTGATGTGGTTCTCCAGACCAGGCAGGACACCAGGGGGGAATCACAGACTAACACAATGAGCTCCTTCTGGTTCGGTGTGTAGCTTTTTGCAATTTCTCTACTCTGGTAGGCAGCATTTTCCAAACAGCCCTGCAGCTCCACCTCTGAGAGTTCTTCATGAGAAACAAGCTTTCTTTAGTCATAGTCACTTGTACAAAAAGAGATGTTTTCCCTCATGAGTTGTTTGAAATGCAGTACAGTCATTCCTTGTGTTCTGAAAAGCTCCCACTAAATGGCGTCATTTAATTCCAGGATGCTCAGAACCACTTAATAATACCTTTGGTTTTGTCTTTCCAAAACAAGTTTTGTGTTTGCGGAAGGGAACAAGTCTGAGGAGTGGCAAGTGGCAGAGACCAAAAGCTTATCTGTGTGGAATTGTTGCTGTAGGCAAGAACCATATAATCCTCCCTGTTCTGTACCTACTAAATCTTACAAAGGGTTAGAAAAATAGTATTTCATCTGTCATTGGCTTTTTGATAAAACCAAATAATATATAAAATGGAAGTAGTCTTATGGTTTCTTTAGATAAGCATTTGCCAAACTAATTTTTATTGCATACTTGTTCTTGAGTGATGTTAATATGTATTCCTGGAAACCAGAAAGGTCTACATGGTTAAGTAAATTTGACACTTGGATTAAATAAGAATAAATTGATTTTTTTCTCCTTCAGAGTTTTCCAGAATCTTTAATAATTCCAATGTACTTTTTTGAACCTCTTAATGCAGCTCTGGTAGGCTGACTTTCTGTATGTGTGTGATTATTTTATTTACCGCCAATCTCCTTAAAGTTAGTTTTTATTTTAAAAGTATTTGTATAAATACCCAAACTATTTGATTTTTTTAAAATTTCATTGTTGTAATAGCACTTAACATGACATCTACCTTTGTAAACCATTTTTAAGTGTACATTATTGTTGACTATAAGTACAATGTTGAACAGTAGACCTCTAGAGCATATTCATCTTGTTTGACTGAAACTTTATGCCCGTTGATTAGTAATTCCCCATCTCCTCACTCCCCAGCCCTAGAAACCACAATTGCACTCTTTGATTCTATGAATTTGACAATTTTAAATGCCTTACAAAAGTAGAATCATATAGTATTTGGATTTCTGTGGCTTATTTTACTTAGCATAATGTCCTCAAGGCTCATCCATGTTGTCACATATTGCAGAATTTCCTTTTTTTAAAGACTGAATAGTATTCTATTGTATGCAACTGTGTATGCATAGATGATATTTTCTTTATCCATTTGTTGATGGATATTTAGGTTGTTTCTATGTCTTGGCTATAGTGAACAGTGCGGCTGTGAACATAAGACTGCTAATATCTCTTTAGATCCCGACTTCAATTTTGGTGGGGAGATACATACCCAGAAGTAAATTGCTGGATTGTGTGGTAGTCGTATTTTTATTTTTTTTTTAAGGAACATCTATACTGCTTTCTATAGCAGCTTCACCATTTTACATTCCCACCAACAGTGTGCAGGGGTTTCAATTTCCCCACATTCTTGACATTTGGTGTCTTTAAAAAAAAAAAATACTCATCCTGACCAAACACTGCAAATTCTCACTCATAAATGGGTGTTGAACAATGAGAACACAAGAACACAGGGAGGGGAACATCACACCAGGGCCTGTGGGGGGTAAAGGGGGCAAGGGGAGGGATAGCAGGGGGTAGGGGGATTCGGGAGAGATAACATTAGGAGAAATACCTAACGTAGATGACGGGGGGATGGATGCAGCAAACCACCATGGCATGTGTATACCTATGTAACAATTCTGCATGATCTGCACATATACACCAGTGCTTAAAGTATGCTACAAAAATTTAAATAAAATAAAATAAAATAATGCTTATCTCAACAGGTGTGAGGTGATCTCTTACAGTGCCTTTGATTTGCATTTCCCTGATGATTAGTGATGTTAAGCATTTTCTCATACACATGTTGGTCATTTGCATGTCTTCTTTGGAGAAATGTCTATTCAAGTCCTTAGCCCATTTTAAAAATCAGGTTATTAGGTTATTTGTTTTTCTTATTGAGTAGTAGGAATTCCTTGTATAGCTTGGAGAATAACCTTGTATCTGATATATGGTTTGCAAATATTTTCTCCCATTGAGTAAGTTGCCTTTTCACTCAGTTGTTTCCTTTGTCGTGCATGAACTTTTTATTTTGATGTAGTCCTATTTATTTTTGTTTTTGTTCCCTGTGCCTTTTGTGTTGTATCCACAAAATCATGGCCAAGACCAGTGTCAAGTGGTTTCTCCTCTATGTTTTCTTCTAGTAGGTTTATAGTTTCAGATCTTTAAATGTAAAATAATAATATTGAATTGATTTTTTCTGTATGGTGTAAGGGTCCAGTTTTATTGTTTTGTATGTCACATTCAGTCTTCTCAATATTATTTGTTGAAAAGACTATCTTTTCCCCATCGCGTATTCTTAGCACCCTTCATGATGATCAGTTGACCATATATGCATGGATTTATTTCTGGGCTCTTTATTCTGTTCCATTGGCTTATATGTCTGTTTTTATGCCAGTATCATAACATTTTGATTACTGTGACTTTGTGCTATATATTGAAATAAGGATGTGTGAGGCCTCCAGATTTTTTCTTCTTTCTCAAGATTGATATGGCTATGAATTTTAGCATTTTGTCTATTAACGAAAAAAATGCCATTGGAACTTTGACAGGAATTGCATTTAATCTGTAGATTGCTTTGAGAAGTATGAACATTTTAATAATATTAGGTCTTCTGATCCATGAACATTTGATATTGTCTCATTTGTTTGTGTCTTGTTTTATTTCTTTTTACTATATTTTGTAGTGTTCAGTCTGCTTTCAACTTCTTAGTTGAGTTTGTTCCTAGATATTTTATTTTTTTGGTGCTATTTTAAATAGAATTGTTTCCTAATTTCCTTTTCCAGATAGTTCATTGTTAGTATATAGAAATGTAAGTAATTTTTATATATTGATTTTGTATCCTGTAACTTTACTTATTTATTGTTTAGTTTGAACAGTTCTTTTAAAAAAATAGAGTCTTTAGAGTTTTCTAAGATCATGCCATCTGCAACAATGTGGACAATTTCACTTCTTCTCTTTTAATTTGGATACTTTTTTTTTTCTTGCCTAACTGCTCTGGCTAGGACTCCCAGTGTTCTGTTGAATAGAAGTGGCAAGAGTAGGCATTCTTGCCTTGACTCTAATCTTTGAGAAAAAAGTTTTCAGTTTTTCATCATTGAGTATGAGATTAGCTGTGGGCTATCTATATATCACCTTAATTATAATATGTTGCTGTAATTTCTATCTATTTCTAGTTTGTTGAGAGTATTTATCATGAAAGGATGTTGAATTTTGTCAAATGATTTTTCTGCATCTATTGAGATGATCATATAATTTTTATCTTTTATTCAGTTAATGTGGTACTAACTGGTTTTCATATGTTGAGCCATCCTTGAATTCTATAGATAAATCCCACTTGGTTATGGTGTATGATCCTTTTAATGTGCTTTTAGATTCAGCTTGCTAGTAGTTTGTTGAAGATTTCTGCATCTTTGCTTATCAAGGATATTATCTGCAGTTTTCTCTTCTTTTGTAATGTCTTTATCTGGCTTTGGTATCAGCATAATGCTGGCCTCATAAAATAAATTTGGCAGTACTCTTCCCTCCTCAAGTTTTTAGAAGAGTTTTAGAAAGATCAATATTAATTCTTTAAATGTTTGGTAGAATTCACCAGTGAAGTAATTTGGTCCTCAGATTTTTCTTTGTTTGGAGGTTTTTAGGATAGTCTTGACTCTTGAATGAATATTTCTATCTCAAGAAGCTAGTGTTCTGTGAAAGTTTGTGAATGAAGTTTTAGATTCATACCCTTTAACCTAATTTAATAGAGAAGACTTTGGACAAAAAGTACTGGATTCTATTTGTGGGTCCTTTACCAATTAACTTCATTTACAGAATTAGTATAATGATACTTGCTGCAAATAGAGTCGTGAAAATTTAATAAAATATATGTATACTAACTAACAAAAACCTAGGCACTTAGGTGGCCTTAAACAAATGGTAGCTATTATTGTGTATAAAAAAGCTAGTTTAGTCAATACTTTTTCCAGCAAGAAGCATTTCTTTACAATAATAATTTCCTAAAATGCCTTCTGCAGGATGCAAAAACAATGAAATTATATGCAATGATCAGCTCAATTTTAGTCGTTAGCACAATCTATGGTATTTTGTTTAGAAAAGGGAAAGTAAAGAACAGCTATTCTATTAAGAGTTTGTTTAGTACTCATACCAGTCTTATGGAGTAAAAATTACCTAACCTCACTTCAGTAATGAGTATGCTTAAGTAAATTGCTAAAGTTCATGCAAAGCATATTCAGTGGCGATATTAAAATTGAAATCTAGGTCCCCTGACTCCAAAGCCAGTGCTATCTCCATACTGCCATACCACTTTCTTTAAAAATAAACAATTCATTCTCATGTGTACATAATAGGTCTCTGTTAACTAAGGTTATTCTATTCTTCATTTGTTTCAAATAAATATCTCCCCTGCTAGATCTCAATACAGTGGTCTTAAGTCAATTCAATCCCAATAATTTTTGTTGTTGTTGTTTTGAGACAGAGTCTCGTTCTGTCGCTAGGCACCAGGCTGGAGTGCAGTGGTGTTGATCTTGGCTCACTGCAACCTCCGCCTGCCGGGTTCAAGCAATTCTGCCTCAGCCTCCCAAGTAGCTGTGACTACAGGTGTGCACCACCATGCCCAGCTAATTTTTGTATTTTTTAGTAGAGATGGGGTTTCACCATGTTGGCCAAGATGGTCTTGATCTCTTGACCTCATGATCTGCCCACCTCAGCCTCCCAAAGTGCTGGGATTACAGGTGTAAGGCACCGTGCCCAACCCCGATAATGTTTGATAGTCATCCTCTCAGAATTTCTCTCATGTTCAGGTGAGGATTACATAATTGAACACACAATCATATCTTGTTCAAGTCCTTTTGACTTCATAGGAAATTGTGGTAAGGAGCATAGCTTCAGTGGAGATGATCTGGGCTGGCAGGTGAAATGCTGTCGGGGCCTTAGTTGCGGTCTTGGTCCTTCTCCTGCTTTAACTAGCTGTGTGACTCAGTGAGTCACTCCGTATCTTTAGGTCTTTGTTTTCTTACTAGTTGCCCTATCTACCTCATGAGAGTTCTGTGAAGAGTAGATTAACTCACTTTTCCAACTCTCCCTATCTGTAGTTGCCTCAAAGTGGAGGACGCATACTCCAGGGATGAGCAGGATGACATCAAGGAGCACTTGCAGGTGCTTTAAATTTTGCTCTTTTAAAATTTCTGTTTTTAGCATACGTTTTATAATGTATGAACATAGCATTACATTTATGTAAACCATAAATAAACAAACATATATTGGAGATATGTGCTATTTTTAAAAATTAATAGGGATATGTGATAAAAATGTTGAGGGCCTGGTAACCTCCAGGATAAAGTCCAAATTCATTAGTATGGCATTTATGTCCCCTGGGGACCCTCTAGCTTCATTTCTTCCCCCACTGCTTCTTCTTCTACTTAATTAACTGGACATACTAGTATGTTTCATAGCTTCACTGTCTTTGCCTATACTACTCTTCCTACCTGAGATTCCTGAAACCTCTCTCAGGCCCCCACCTTCCACTTGAAAGACTAATCTTTCAAGACTCAGCAGAGGAGTTATCTCCTGAATAAGTCCTTTCCTGAACCTCTCAGGTATGCCAGATCACTCCTTCCTTGGACTTCCATTGTACTGTACACATGCCACCTGTAAGCTGTGTGGAAGTGTGCTTGTTTGATTTCATTGACTAGTCTGTAGATATCTGTAGTACTATATACTGCTATAAAGTACTACCTGGAACTGGGTAATTTATGAAGAAAAGAGGTTTAATTGACTCAAAGTTCCACATGGCTGGAGAGGCCTCAGGAAACGTACAATCATGGTGGAAGGTGAAGGGGAAGCAAGGCACATCTTATATGGCAGCAGGGGAGAGAGAGAGAGAGAGAGAGAGAGAGAGAGAGAGAGAGAGAGAGAGAGAGAGAGAGAGAGAGAGAGAGCAGAGAAAATTGGCAATTTTAAACATCAGATCTTGTGAGAACTCCCTCACTATCACTAGAGCAGCATGGGGAAACTGCCCCCATGATCCAATCACCTCTCTCCAGGTTCCTACCTTGACACGTGGGTATTACAATTCGAGATGAGATTTGGGTGAGGACATAGCCAAACCATATCAATCTCTAAAGGGCAACTGCCATGTCTTCTTAAATCTTTTTTGTTCTAGAACCTAGAATGGTCCCTGGTATGTATTTCATAAATATCGATTAGCTATGCAAATAGCAAATAAGCTCTGAGAGTTCTATAGCATGTTAAAATCTTCAGGCAAATGCTAATATTATTATTAACCTATGTTAAATTCTCACAGGTTTCAGTGGAATATCTTTATTAAAAATCTCGATCAAGTGACGTGAGCAAAACAATCCTAATTAACACTTGTGGACACTGGTTTTCAACTCTGGGAGTTTAAAAAAATATCAGTGCCCAGGCTCTGCTCATAGGGTTTTTGATTCAATTGGTATAGGATATGGGTCAGGCACCTGCAGTTTTTAAAAGCTCCCCAGATGATTTTCATGTGCAGTCAGGGCTGAGAACCATTGTTTCAAATGTCATGGATTAAAAAAAGAAAGGTGCTTGGGAAAACCTGAGGCAGAGTGCTTTTCCCGAAAATGCAACTGCAGTTGTGAGACTTCTTTAGTATCCTGTCTTTGTAAGGTTCAGATGTGTCCTTGGGGAAGACACATACACACAAATTGCAGTTATTTATTGAGACTAGATTACTGAGTCACTTCGATGAAAACGTGAGAGTTTAAGACTCGCCAGCATGGGCTAAGAATAGATCATGTTGCAGAAACCAGAACAGTTTCTTGGAAGGAATGGCTGAAGACATTGACAAAGGCTGAGCAGAGGACGAACTTGGGAAGTCACTCATCAACTCTGGAGGTTGGGCAAAGTGAAAATGTGCTTACCATTTGCAATGAAATGGAAAAGGCCTTGGTGAGAAGGCAGTGGAGGTTAATGGTAATAAGTTATGTTGAGTTTTAACAAGATAATATATAGGATAACAAGAAGGCAAAAGTTTATTAAGTCAGATCCTGACTTTGCAACGAACACGTTTTTTTCCTCCCTTCTTCACCTGGGCCTGTTACAGACAGCTGAGTAAGGTGCCAAATTAGACTCAAACTGCATCTCAGGGTGAAAATTGTGAGTAAGCATCAGCTAATTTTAGCCCAAAGTATACGGAATTTGAAGTTTCTATGAAGATGTTTTTAAGAAACCTTATTAGGATTAGTGGATATGTTGTCAACATTGGATTTTCTAGAGAATCACAGTGAATAGCTGGTACATAAGCCGTTGTTAATTTGTATCCTGGATATCAAGGCCTTCTTGAAAGAAATTACCTATTTGCATTGCATACTAATTTGGGCATTGCTGCTTTGGAATTGATAAAGGTTTAGCCTATAAATTGGCTGAAGTTCCTTTTGTGCTAAGAAAGAATTTGCTAAGCAGATGCATAGTGTGCCATTGGTCACTGTGGTTAATCTTTTTAAGAGAATAAATATTTCCAAGCATTTAAGTGCCATGTGTTACAAATCACACCACTCAGGGACTAGTTGTGAGGCTTGTTTTTTCCTTGAAGTCAGGCAGGCAGGACCTCTAGTGGCAATGGCTAGTTAGCAGTTAGAATTAGTGCTAACGTTTCGGAAAGTACATACTGCACTTCTTTTAAATTCTGGTTGACGGAATTCAGGCTGATATTCCCTCAATAATCCCCCAATAATTTAAGCTTTGCATATTCTAATTCCCTGATGTTCAAATTGTCACAAATTCTCTCTGTGTACGTATTTCTTGGAGAACTACTCTTAAAGAAAATGGCTTCAAAGATTCCCTGGCAAAGTGGACACCTGGACCTCTAAAAGTAACGTTGCCCTTAAGATGTGGAAAGAGGCCAACAAATGCTTTTAACTGGTCCTTGAATTTAGTACTGCTGAATTGTTCACACATTGCACACTGATGCCCCTAAATGGCCATTTGTTCTCTGAATTTGGTTTTCCAAACAACGGTGAGAGATGATTTTCAGAGTGAGTAAAGAGCTGCTCTACTGGGGAAAAGGGCACAGGGAGGAAGTTTTGACAGGTATCTGTGGTGGCCACAGCCAGTGATAAACCAAACCCTGCAGCTGAGTTCAGGCCCCACCCTGAGCAGGCCTGCAGGCACATCTCACCCCTCTCTTCTGCCTATTGAGTCCCATGGGGTCCACTGGCAGGACCCACTCTAGGCAGGTGTCCCTGAGCCTCTTCTAACCACCTCTTTCTCCTCCATGTCTTTGCTCTCTATGTGGTGGGGGGCAAGAGGGGAGCAAAGGGCGGTAGTGGGTTGTGCGCAGGCAGCCAGATGGGAGCCTGGCCCCGGGTCACAGGCACATGAAAGACACAGCCTACTGATGCACTATTTGGCCTGTGCTGTGGGGAGGGGGGCAAAGAGAGAGAGAGACAGGAAGATAGAAGACAACCTCTCTCTTCTACCCCTAACCTAGGCATCTAGTGCATTTCAGTCCTGAGTTCTTTCAGGGCTCAGCAGAAACTGCTACTTCAGAACCCTTCCCTAAGCAAGGTGAGGCCTTCCAAGGGCTTTTTGTAGCTTCCTGTACTTGTCTCTACCAGCATTTATTATTATTACTGTGAACTATTTGTGTACATATTTATTATCTGTCTCAGTGGATGATAAGCTTCATGAGAGCAGAGATTGGTGTCTATACTATTTATTTTTGTATTCTTATGCAGGAGGCCTGAGACGAAGTGCTAAATAAATATTTGTTGAATGAATGAGTGAGGCAACAAATGAATCAGTGAGGTACACAAGAACATATGTATAAGAATGATCCTTGGAGATAACCTAATGTCTAGTAAGAGGGAAACAAATCATGGAGATCCATTTGTTTGAATATGTCATTAAAAGTGATATCTCAAAAATATTTAATAACATTGAAAAATGCTCAAAATGTAAGGTTAAGAGAAAAAAGTAGTACATGAAAATTGACATACAGTATGATTCCTTTTTCTTTTTTGACATAAAGAAAATACCGACAGTTCTTACTATTCATGGTAGTTACAGTCTACAAGGTCACTACAAACACTGCGTTGCAAATATTGAGTCGTTGTACCTAGGGGAAATGCAGACTTAGGCTCCTGCAAGCCTCTGGCCATAATATTTTTGTGAACTGATCAATTTATGACCTTGTTTTATATGTGTTTCTGTTTCAAGACATCTTATTTAAATACATATTATTGATTACTTAACATTGACATCACAACCAACAGTGCTGTCACTTATGCCTGAAAGAAGGTGATCTAACACATGTACTTTCTCAAGACACATCACAGTCTTGTTATGCCTTGGACACCAGACTGTGCTTCAGCTCTATGCTTGGGGCCATTTTAGACCACAAGAGCACTAACGAAAAGCATATAAATGTAAAAAATATAGCACTAAGTAGACCTTAAAAAAGACACTTGTTTACAGTATGGAAGCTGAAATACGAAGGCTAGGCATCACCTTGTTTGACATCATCACCTGGGCACGTATGCATTGGCCAACTCAGCTTTTTTGCTGCTCTGACATTTGCATGTCCACAAATAAGTGAAATGCACTGTGAGTATTGATTGGCAGTTACAATTCAATTTTAGCATGTAGGGGAATTTGTAAATACAAAATCTGTGACTAATGAATATTGACTGTATATCCTTTAAAAAAAAACTCAGGGCAAATCTGCCTCTCGTGGTAGCGACTATGGTGACATAAACATTTAAAAATGTATCCTTTTCTTTAACTTCCCAAATTTCTAAAATTAACTTGTATTACTCTATAACTAAGAAAATAAATACTATTTTTCTTTTATTTTAGGAAATGGCAAAATGTGGTGGGCAGAACATATAGAGAGAAAGGCTAGCAAAAATTTCTTTGGCCAGCTGTGGCACAGTAAGTTTAAACGTAAACAGCCAAAACTATCAGTATGGTAGTTTCAAAAACGTATTGAGCCATAACTTTGAAAGACATCTTGAGCTGGGCACAGTGGCTCACACCTGTAATCCCAGCACTTTGGGAGGCCGAGGCAGGAAGGTCACGAGGTCAGGAGTTCGAGACCAGCCTGGCCAACATAGTGAAACCTCACCTTTTCCCAAAATACAAAAATTCACCAGGCATGGTGGCATGTGCCTGTAATCCCAGCTACTCGGGAGGCTGAGGCAGGAGAATTGCTTGAACCTGGGAGGCAGAGGTTTGCAGTGAGCCGAGATCATGCCACTGCACTCCAGCCTGGGTAACAGAGTGAGATGGGTATGGGGGTGGGGGTAAAAAGAAAGTTATTTTGAATTCTTTTATACGACTTTTTTAATGGCCAAAATATCATTCTACAGTCAGGAATAGGCTGACTTTTTGAGCAAGGGCTTCAATCTGAACAGGAGAAAGAGACATAAGCATGAACAAGGCCTATCTCTGCAAGCAGAGGTCTGCCACTTGACAAAGGCAGTGCAAAGGGGCTGGCTTTCTCTGGAAATTCTTGGCTTCAGCTACTCATCCTTCACCTCTTGCCAAGTCTGGGTTGGGTCTCCCTCAGTGCAGTGCTTTTCTCTGTTCTAGCACTCCCCACGCTGTGTTGTAATTACCTGTATATGTCTGTGTTCTCAACTAGACTTTCAGCTCTGTGAAGGCAAGGGCTGAATGTAGCTTGCTCATTACTGAATTACATTGCCCGGCACATCACTTTGCACACAGTAAGCATCAAGTATGTGTCTGTTCAATATATAATGGGATTATCATGCATCAAACACCCCAACAAATAGCGACTCCTGTCAGAATCATCCTCTTTAAATATGAAAGTCAGTGTCGGAAACAACACCAAACCTCACACAAGAATATTGAAGAGTTTAAATGATAAAATTCAAACACCCCAACAGAGAGTGACTCCTGTCAGAATCCTCCTCCTTAAATATGAAGGTCAGTGTCAGAAACAATGCCAAGTACAAGAATACTCAAGAGTTCAAATGAGAAAATTTCAGTCTTAAAATGGACAAGATTTCTTATACTCAGGCAAAAGAGATCATAGAAATAAGAATCTGCCTATGTATGAAAAGCTAATACAATTCCTGTTTCTTTTATCTTCTTACAATTGTACATCCTGTTCAATCATCTTTGGGCTTGTGATTACTGGGGAGTACACTGCTATTTCTTGAAGTGGCCAGAAACACAGAAAGCAGAGCTCAATTCCTGAAATGTGCTCCTGTTTGATAAGGCGGATTGGACTGGATCTTGTTCAGCATTTAATCTACTTCCTTAAGCAACTGAGGATGTTCCAAATGCAAGGCTATTCCAGTACCTTTGTATTTGCAATGTAAGATGCTTTAAAATGATAATGGTATTCACTTTCTATGGCCATTATAACAAACTGCTGCAAACCTAATGGCTTAAAACAATGTAAATTTATCTTATAGGTCTGTCCATCAGATATTTGCCCAGGTCTTACTGGACAAAGATCAAGATGTTAGCAGCGTACATTCTTTTCTGCAGGCTCTAAGAGAGAATCCATTTCCTTGCATGTGTCATCTGTGGCGGCAGGGGAGGCTGCTTTCATTGGCTTGTGCCCACCTTCCTCCATCTTCAAGACCATCAGACTGAGTTCTCATGCTACCATCTCTCTGGTTCCCTCTTTTCATTCCCTCTTCCACTTTCAAATACCTTTGTGTGATTAAGCCCCCCAAGGTCAACTGTTTGGCAACCTTAATTCCATCTGCAACTTTAACCCACCTTTGCTATCTACCCTAAAATAGTCACAAATTCTGGGGAGTGGGATGTAGACATCTCTGAAGGCTGATATAGTTTGGATGTTTGACTCCTCCAAATCTCATGTTGAAATGTTATCTCCAATGTTGGAGGTAGGACCTCCTGGGAAGCGTTGGATCATTGGGGTGGATCCCTTGTGAATGGCTTAGCAACATCCCCTTGGTGATGAATGAGTTCTCAGTCTATTAGTTCACACAAAAGGGGGTTGATTAAAAGAGACTGGGCCAGGCATGGTGGCTCACATTTGTAATCCCAGCACCTTGGGAGGCTGAGGCAGGTGAATCAATTGAGGTCAGGAATTCGAGGCCAGCTTGGACAACATGGTGAAACTCCATCTCTACTAAAAATACAAAAATTAGCTGGGTGTGGTAGCAGGCTTCTGTAATCCCAGCTACTCAGGAGGTTGAGGCAGGAGAATCGCTTGAACCCGGGAGGCAGAGGTCACAGTGAGCTGAGATCATGCCACTGCATGCCAGCCTGGGTGACAAGAGTGAAACTCCACCTCAAAAAAAAAAAAAAAAAAAGCCTGGCGTCTCTCTTGCCACATGACACACTGGCTCCTTTTCACCTTCTGCCATGATTGAAAGCTTCCTGAGGCACTCACCAGGAGCAGGTGCTGGCCCCATGCCTCCTGTATAGATAGCTTTAGAACCATGAGCCAAAATAAATGTCTTTTCCTTTAACTTACCCAGCCTCAGGCATTCCTTTAGAGTAAGGCAAATGGAAGAACACAGGGGCATTGCTCTGCCCACCAGAATAAATGTACACATAATTATATATGCATATAATCTAGGAAATACAGTCATTTATATTTATCAGTTTTCAAAAAGCCACATCCCTATCTCAACTGTCTACTGTATGTTCCCCCCTTCCCACCCCTGAAAAAAAGAAAAACTATCCTAAGACTCAAACAATGGAATGAAGTACTTTTGGAGATAAAAAAGTCAAATACTTCTTTTGCTATGTGTATTTAAGAGAAACGTCTCCACAGTATCAGTCGTGTGGGAGTTTATGTGTAGGAATCTAACTGCTCATGAGTTATCTCCACAAAGTCCAGCTCACAGTATGAATAGATGTGATCCTGTTATAATCTGTTCACTGTTTGTCTTGCAATTGTGGATATAAATTATGTCTAATACCTTTTCTTCTTAATCATTCTTCTTTCAGAAATTTTGTTTATCTTTCTAATTTTATTAGACAAGGCTTTTCTATCCCCCACTGCTTTTTTCAACAGCACAAAGATAGCAGGAGGATTGATCAGTGACTGGAGATCTGCAGGAGTGATAAGCTTTTCTGTATATTTATGTAGCAGGCAAGACATAGTGGAATGAGAAATATCAGATTCCAGATTTCATGTCCCATATGTCCCCATCCAACCCTGCATCATGCATTAAACAAATAAAAAGTAACAGAAGGGCTGGGCATGGTGGCTCCTGCCTATAATCCCAGCACTTTGGAAGATCATGATGGGTGGATCACTTGATCTCAGGAGTTCGAGACCAGCCTTGGCAACATGGTGAAACTCCATCCCTACAAAAATTAGCCGGGTGTGGTGGCATGCACCTGTTGCCCCAGCTGCTCGGGAGGCTGAGGTGGGAGGACTGCCTGAGCCCAGAAGGCAGAGTTTGCAGTGAGCTGAGATTGTTTCAATGAACTCCAACCTGGGCAATGGAGCCAGATCCTGTCTCAAAAAAAAAAAAAAAAAAAAAAAAAAAAAATGAACCAAAAAAACCCACTTTTTATATTAACGAACAATTTACCCCATTAAAAAACGGGTGTTTTTGAA
>CAUYQU010070104.1:0-107213 GCA_963574635.1 Cheracebus regulus | reverse complement strand
TAGCAAAACAGAGAACAGACACAATGTCTTCTCAGACCACATAGGCATCACATCATTGTCTAGTAAAGTTATTTTCGTATATCCTTTGATTGCAGTTCCGGCTTTCCCATAGCTCGACTGCCTCCAACGGGAAACTGTGTCCGGGCTCAAGCTCACCATATGGCAAGACCCAATTCCGAGGGGTCTCACTTGGGAACGAACCCCACAATTATCCATCATGACCTAATCTTCTCCTAAAGGAGGTGATTTAATAGTATCACTGCCTTTAGGAGGTGATTAGATCATGATGGATAATATCAGTTAATAGTATCACCTTGATGATTTGGCTTCAACATGTGAAATTTTGCGGATACACGCCCACCATAGCACCCCTATCCTTTAGTTCTAGCTTCTCTACATCATATTTCTTCCCTGTTTTTTGGAAGTAGAAAGTATGAGGGCTTGACCAGTGAAGGTTCTTCAGGGCAAGGACCTCTAATTGTTCCCGGCTTCTTCCCTGTTCTCTACGAAGGGTACCTTTCCCTCACCAGAAACCTCACCTCTATTTGCCAAACTTGCTGTCTCAATCAGAGCCTAAGCAGAAATACCCCTTCAAGTATTTGCAACAGAGGGAATTGAATATGGAGAATTGGGGGAGATAAGAAGGCAAGGGACAGACCATGCTGCCCTTAGGCTGTAGAGACTAGGGGAGATAGTGGGGTTATTGCACCAGATTCCAGTGGCCAGGGTCACCTAAAACTCGGGGGCTACAGTGGGCTGTGCAGTGGCAACTGGAGCATGGAGGAAATGTTGCTGCAGAATGGATGGATGCACAGGGAGAAATCCTCTGGCTTCTCTCCTTTTCCTGCCTCTGATTTCCCGCCAACACCTCCAGTTGAACAAAAGCAGCTAGAAGGCAGCTCACCCAGAAAACTGGGAGATGCACCCCCAGAGTCAGCTTCCTTCATATACAAAGCAGAGCTGGGGGAGGGTGAGAAATGGATGTGAGGACAACAGGCCAAGAACTGGCCTACCTACTTCTCTTACTAGAAGGAGGAAGTGAAGTAATTCAGGTTGTGCATAGGGATCCTGGGCTGCCTTAAGATTTTCTGGAGAAAGGAAGCTTGAATTAAGAACTGAAGTGATCTAAGATTCCCCAAAGTCTTCTCAGCGAGGACCCAGAGTATGAACTTTTTGTATGTCTTTGTTCATAAAGAACCTGGAAGACATTACAGATGCTTGAGTCAACTTCCAGCAGAGAGTTCTCAAAGTAGCAAGATCACCTGCATCAGAATCCCCTGGGGGCTGTGCATCATGCCAATTCCAGGGCCCCAGTTCTAGAATCAGAGTCTCTGAGTGAGGAAGAAGAGGAGATCAGTGGAAAACCACTGCTGAAAGGTCCCGTTCATGTTAGCACTGGTTTTGGGAACCTCTTTCCTCCAAATTTCCCTTTTTGTTGATGAGCTATGCCATTGCCGTTCTGTGTTTTGTAACAGTTTTCTTCAAGTGTGGGAGGATTTCCTGTGGTATGTTAAACTGATAAACTAGATGCTTTAAAAAAGAGGAAAATTAGCTGTTAGTTTTCGCTTTGAATGAATTGTACACTGTGTGTGTGTGTGTGTGTGTGTGTGTGTCTGTGTGTAGGTGGGTGCATAGAGAAATGGAGAATAGCCTAATATCTCAAGAGAGTCAATTTCATGATCAAAGAGAAATTGTGAGTTGGATTCACTATTAGGTGTTCCTGAGCCTGAGTTCCATTTCTTCTAGAGCCAGTTTTCCTCTCCGAGCTCTCCCAAATGATTATAAATGATAATAAAAACCAGTTTATTTTCCTAAAAACCTAATATGTCTCAAGCACTTTGATATGTAATTTCAATTCCTTATAATGGGTCTGCAATGTAGGTATCACTATTCTCATTCTGTAGGTGAGAAATCAAAGACAAGGAGAGGTAATATAATTTGCCTGAAGTTATAGAATTAGCTATGCAGTGGAAGAAGGAACTTTCAAATGAAGTCTCAAAATCCATCTCCTTTTCTTGCCACTCTTCCAGGGGGATTATGAATCAAGTTAATATTTAAGCACTCAGCTGGTTTCCACTTCTGGTATAATGGTGTGAATACCTCTGTTGACCTGTTCTCAGTGAAACTGATGAGAACTGTTTTTTTTTCCCTTTTATTCTCTGGCAATGATCCTAATGGCACACAACAAATGAAGAAACCTTTATTGAAGAAAATCTGCTATTCAGTAAGAACAGTAAGAATCTATGATATTTGAATCAAGATCTGTTCCCTCCTTTCCTCCTCTCAGCCCAGCAAAATAGAAACTCCACTCCAGAGTGATACAAACGAGAAAATGTTTCTTTTCTTCCTAGCTCCCAGTCAGAGAGTGATATTCCCAGGAAGGACAGGATATCGGTGTTTCGCATCTTGTCCTAGCTCTACGTCTCTGAGGCTAAGTGGTGGCAAGTGAGGTTGAGAGGTGGAGGCTCTCTTCCTCTGTCTAGCCTCCACTCATGGGACAGAGGCTCTACCTCAAGTACCGTCCCATTGAGAACACCAGGGCCTTAATCACTCTTGATCTAGCTTATGAGTAAGGGTTCCATGCTGCTCAGAAAAATAAGACAAGGTGACCTGGGGGTGCTGCCTCTCCCTCCAGCAAATCTTCAGCTCCTAAAGTGGATTATTACTCAAATAAAAATGTGCCAGTGGTCCTGCCCCCAGTACTAGAACCTTGGCTTAGAGATTTTGCCTGGGGTGAGAAGGCCATAGAACAAAGAGCTCCAAATATCTCCACAAAGGAACTGACTTAATTAGTCACAAAGTGTGAAGAAGTTCAAGCCTAAGAGTCCTCTCAAAAACAGTGTAGGTTGTAGTGAAAGACATTTTGGAGACTGACAGATTCATTGTTGATATGGGCTAGACTGTAGGCTATTTCATTTACCAGAGAGAAACAGGGAAAAGAAATTAAGAACCCTCCAGGAGTCAGAAAAATTATCAAACATTGACCTAAGCAACCATCTCTTGGAAATAGAATTTGATTGGATCAGTCTGTGAAGCAATTTATACCCTAGGGCATTTTGAAAACACTAGAGCCAGTAGTGTAGCTTAACAGTTGGGAGTAGTCAAGGAAAGAGAAAGTCAAAGAGTCTGCCAACACTATTGTCATCTACCCCAGGCTGCAATCTTTAAGGAGCGATATCAGAAGTTTTACTTACAAAGCAAAATAGACTTCACTAAAATAATCCAGCCAGTCACTAAACAAATACACAAGCAAATAGTAGTTACAGCCTCCAAGGGAGGGTGGACAGTACACAGAGTTGTTACAGTATCTGATCTAAAATGCCCAGTTTCCAACAAAAAATATTATATGACATGGAAATAGAGTATGATTTTTCTCTCTCTCTCTCTCTGTGTGTGTGCACACATGTGTGCATGTGTGTGTAGGAGGGCAGGGATGGAGATGGCAACAAAAACTGCCTGTGAGAGTAACCAGATGTTACATTTAACAAGAACTTTAAATCAGGCATTATATATGTTTAGAGAATTAAAGGAAACTATGATTAAAGAAGTAAAGGAAGGCATGAGGACAGTGTAACATCAAATAGAGACTATCAATAAAGAGATAGAAATTATTAAAAAGAACAAAATAGAAATTCTGGTTTTGACAAGTATAATAACTGAAGTAAAAATTTTACTAGAGAGATTCATTGGTAGATTTAAACCAACACAAGAAAGATAGCTTGATAGAAATTACACCCTCCAAAAACAGAGGAAAAAGAAGAATAGAAAAATGAATAGAGAGAAATATGTAAGACTACTAACTACACCAATAATGATATCCATAATGAGACTACCAAAGTAGAGGAGGGAAAGCGTCAAGTGGTCAAAACTTCCCAAAATGCAAAGAAAACTAAATTGCACATTCAACAAGCTGAGCAAACTCCAAATAGGATAAATGCAAAGAGATCCAAAACCAGACACATTAATGGTAAAAATGATGAAAACCAAAGACAAGGAGAAAATCTTGAAAGCAGGAAAAGAAAAATGATTCATCACTTACAAAAGGACACAATAAGATTAACAGCTGACTTTCCACCAGCAGCAGTGGGGGGCCAGAGGCAGTGGATAACAAATTCAAAGTGCTCAAAGAAAAATAATCAATCAAGAATTTTTAATCCAACAATGCTATCTTTTAAAAATGAAGACAAAATAAGGATATTCCCAGATAGATAAAAATTGAGAGAATTTGTTGCTAGCAAACCCACTTTATAAGATTCATCAGAAAGAAAATTTCAGAAATTTTCAGAAAATTCTGAAAGGAATTTTCAGAAAGAAAATTCCTCAGCTGAAAGCACATAACTCCAGATAATACTTTGAATCCAGACAAAGACCGCCAGCAAAGGTAATCATGTAATTATAACAGACAATATAAATGCATCTTTCTTTTCCTTTTTTCTCTTAACTAATTTAAAAAGCAACTACATAGGATGATATGTGCATGATGTAGTGTTGAGTCCACAACATACAAAAATGTAAAATATTTGCCAATAACAGCACAAAAGGTGCTTGGGTTGGAGCAAAGCTACATTGGACTAATGAAAGGATCCCAGATGATAACTCAAATCCATGGGGACAAATGAAAGGAACCAGAAATAATAAAAAGAAGGCTAATGTAACAAATCTATAAATATATACTTGCTCTCCTTTCTAACCTTTTTAAAAAGCCATAACATCATAAAAAGTAATAATTATAACAGTACATTCTTGGGCTTGTAACATTTATGGCTATAGTGTGTACAAAAATAATAACCCAGAAAGGGGAAAAAGTAAATAGAGGTACATATAAATAACATTTCTATATCTCACTGGAATTAATATGAATCTGAAGCTGATTCTGGTAAGTTAAGATGTATATATAGTAAGCCCTAGAGAACCCACTAAAAAATAGCTAAAAAATATATTGAATAAAGAAATTTCATCAAAGAAATGAAAATGCTCCAGAGATATATATATTCAAAGAGATAGTGCCCACAACTTCCCAAAATTTAAAGAAAACTAAATTGCACATTCAACAAATTATATAATTTATTGAAAGGAATTGGCTTATGTAATTATGGGGGCTAGCTAGGTCAGTCCAAAAATCTGTAAGGCAGGCCATCAGAAAGGGCAGGCAGGAAACTACTGTTGGGTAGAAGCTGGCACTGAAGTCCACAAGTGGAATTTCTTCTTCCTCAGGGAAACCTGAACTCAGCTTTTATTGCCTTTCAACTGATTGGATCAAGCCCACCAAGATTATGGAAGCTAATTTCTTTTACTTAAGTCCACTGATGGTAAATGATAATCACATCTACAAAATACTTTTCCAGCAATGCCTAGAGTAGTTCTTAATTTAGCAACTGGGAGCCATAGTGCAGCCAAAGTAACACACAAAACTGACCACCACACCTCCCAAGTAAACTACCCGTGCCTAGATTTTTGCTTTAGGGTCAGCTTTTGGAGGAACCCTACCTAAGATACCCCTCTTACATCACTGTCCTCTTTAACTCAGCACAGCATATGGTTCTCCTCCCCATGGGGGCAAAACTCATTTTGAACACAAGCAATTCCCATGACAGCCCATGCTCTCCAAACCCTGTTCCTTTGGTTTTCTCATCCAGAATGTTATATGTTTGGAGATTTTGTCAGCTCTCTCTTGGATGGTGTTTGCTCATGCAAGGCCAAGTTTGACACATTATTTTGGCTGCCACAGCCCCCTGCATCCATAAGCCAGTGTTTTCTGTCATCACCTTTGCTAAGCGTCCCAGGATCCAAATAAATACAGCATCTCCTGAGTAGTATTGCAGCTGTCTTAAGAAGGTATTCACAGGAAGGTTCCTGATTTAACATTTTTTTTCCCGTTCCCCTGAGCCTGGCATTGAATGTTTTCACTACAAAGCCTGACTCGGGACAGAAAAATAGCAGATAAACATTGCCATATGTTTTTAAACCTTGTAGAATATTTTCTTTGAGTGAACTGATACTAATCTCAAAGCTTCATATGAGGATCTCTTATCATTTATAGTTATTAAAAACAGAAGAAAGCAATTGCATTTGGGAGGCCCCATTCTTTCCCTTCAAGACTTTTATAATTTTCCCTGGAAAAATGCAACAGGGGCCTAGAGACTCTGAGGAGTGGATGCAGGGAAGGGGCCGGGAGCCAGCAAAATCTTGGTTATCTCTATTTACAATAACAAGAGCCACTAATTATTCTCAGCTACTCCATGCCCTAGCATGTGCTAAATGTTTTGCATGCTGAATCTCATTTGATTTTCAAAACAAGCCAATGAGGCAGGCACTTTTTACCCCCAGCTTCGAGATAAGGAAATGGAGTCCAGATAGGCTAAACCAGGGGTCCCCAACCCCCACACCATGGACCAGTGTGGAACCAGACCATAAAGCAGGAGGTGAGTGGAGGGCGGGTGAGCAAAGCTTCACCTGTATTTACAGCCACTCCCCATTGCTCGCATTACCGCCTGAGCTCTGCCTCCTGTCAGATCAGTGGCAGCATTAGATTCTCACAGGAGCACAAACCCTACTGTGAACTGTGCATGTGAGGGATCTTGGTTGCACGCTCCTTACGAGAATCTAATGCCTGATGATCTGTCACTGTCTCCCATCACCCCCAGATGGGACCATCTAGTTGCAGGAAACCAAGCTCAGGGCTCCCACTGATTCTACATTATAGTGAGTTGTAGAATTATTTCATTGTATATTACAATGTAATAATAATAGAAATAAAGTACACAATAAATGGAATGCACTTGAGTCATCCCAAAACCATCCTCAACCCTCTGTGGTCTGTGGAAAAATTGCCTTCCATGAAACTGGTTCCTGGTGCCAAAAAGATTGAGGACCGCTAGGCTAGACAACTTGCTCAGTCTCACAGGTGGAGAGACAAAGCTGAGATCTGACCCTGTCCCTGTCAGATTTCAGGGTCTGTTTTCTTAATTGCTGTGCTATGATGCTGCTTCTTGCTAGTTCCTAATGCTACCATCTCGGTGGCATGGATTCCTTGTACCTCCTTACTATGCATGGAGGTAATCTCATTTGGATGTGTGTGCCAGTCACAGTGCTGGCGTTTTAAGTCATCATCGCCTGCACCAAGGCTTAAGTGAAAGAGAGTAAGATTTGGAGAGGATGGTGAAAACAGGAATCTATATTTCTATGGGGGAGAAATTATTTTCCTATTACTTGCAACATGTTGTCAAAGGGAAATAACCTTTATGACGTGGAAATAATGTCACTCAAGACATGGACTTGTCCTCCTACATTTAGTTAAATGATTAATTTTCTTTGTATTAGCTTAAAATGAGCCCATTTAAAGGAGTACTTTTTTCCTTGAAAGCATTGCTCATTATGCTATCATTTTAAGTAATTAAATCAGAATAAATGGCTCTGTGAAGCTATTTTAATGTAACATCTAATTATATCTGACCTAAACTGTGAACTATAATCATTAAGTACATGAACTGTGTAATGTTCTGCACATTCTTTAATAATTTATATTGCAGAATTCAGCTGCACAGAACTGTAAGCAGGAACAGCATCTTCCAAGACACCTGTTATCCGCCCAGGATTGCAGGGGTGCCCCATGTGTCAGTCTCTGTCTGCAGCTCAGCCGCTTTCCTCTCTGGGAATGTTCAACTCCCAGTGGAGGACAAACGGTGTTTGTTTTTATTTTTGATGCACATTAATTATTCTGACAAGGGACTGAGAACGATTCAATAGAATGAGTAGCGTGGACACACAATTGAAATGTTGTCTGAGTCTGACAGATACTGGCCTCACCAGGGAGCAGGCCTCACCCAGTGGGCTAATGACGTAAGTGACGTAGCTGAGAAGGTGTCTGGACCACCGGAGTCATGTTCAGGCTGTTACTGGAAGGGCCTCTCTGTGTTTGCATTTGCATTTTTATGTCTCTGACTTGGTCATGGGAATGTGTTCTTGGCTGGTGCTCAAGAGAAGACCTCTCCAAAACCAGGAGAGATGTTTCAACCAAATTTGGGAAGACACGTCAGTGTGACAGTTTTTGTTTTTGATTTTGTGAGCAAGGAATTTTGAAAAAACTCCATCACTGTTGCTGAAATTAGTTTCAAGTTTGGATCTTTTTCCCCCTTCTTTCATATGTATCATTCTTATTGGAACATTGTAATCGTTTTTTTCTCCGTGTCATGCTTGGGGAAATAAAGATGTTTGTTTCCATTGCTGCTTCTTAGGGGAGAATGGAAAGATTTTGATCTCTCAAAGGGAAATACAAATCTACTATCCCTTCTCTGCAAGTCTGAAAAGCTCTGAAAACTCAAAGCTTAGAAAATTACTTGTTTAATGTTAAAACCTGTTCTGACTTCTAATCATTGCCTGCTAACCCTGACCTGCGCTGATGCAATGCTTCTTGTCAATCCACATGGGTCACTTCTGTGGCCATTCATAAGTCTCACAGCAAAAGTATCAATGCATTTGGTTATTGGCTGTTGCCCTTATCCCACTGGAAGAGGCACATAGTGTATTGTAAATGCCCCTTTCTAAAATCTGGAACATTCTGATTTCCTAAATGCTTTTAGGCCCCAGGGTTTTAGAGAAGAAGCTTGCAATAAAGACAATACTAATAATGATCATTTATTGAACTCCACAGTGTCCTGGACATGTGTCATTTCTTCCAATCCTCATGGTCACTCGTTTTATTTTCATGGTCACTCTTATATATGTGTTGTCTCTCCCAATCATCATGGTCACTCATTTTATCAATTACTCTCACTTAACAGGTAAGAAACACAGCTAATATCTTAACCAACTGAATATATTTTTTTGAAAGATAAAGTACTGTAAGGTTTCACTTCCCTGAGCAGATACACAGATTTTAGTGACCATTTGGAATGTCTGGCAGAGAGGAGACCAAGTCATCCAAGTCATCTATTACATGTACTTTATTTTGTGTCATATCCTTAATGAACATGGCCTTGTTCCGTGCTCACAGCTAAATGGTTGATGAGCATTTACTTTGCATCAGCGGTGAACTGTGTGTTTTTGCTCATTCAATCCTCAAAACTACTCTATGAGTTACAGCTTGTTCTCCCTGTTCTCTGCCCCCTTTTACAGGTGAGGAAACTGAAGCTGAGAGAGGTTACTTTAATTGCTTTGAGGTCATACCACTCCTAAGTGAGCAAGCTGAGATGGGAGCCTATTCTTTCTGATATCTAAGCTGAACACCCACTACCTCTTCAACTTACTCTAAAGCACCCAAGTGTTAAAATTCAACACAAGAAAATAATTATGCCACAGACAGTGTATGCACATCAAAAGAAATCTTTCCAACCGCAGACTCATACATTTTATTTATGTTTTTGAGACAAGATCTGGGTCTGTGACCCAGGTCGTAGTGTAGTGGCACAATCTCAGTCACTGCAACTTCCACCTCCTAGGCTCAAGTGATTCTCCTGCCTCAGCCTCTCAAGTAGCTGGGATTACAGGCATGCACCACCATGCCTAGCTAATTTTTGTATTTTTAGTAGAGTTGTGGTTTCACCATGTTGGCCAGACTGGTCTCAAACTCCTGACCTCAAGTGATCCACCCTCCTCTGCCTCCCAAAGTGCTGGAATTATAGGTGTGAGCCACCAAGCCTGGCCCCAGTCCCATACATTTTAAATTAACCTAGTTTATGGAGACAGCACCCTCAAAAGGGGCCCCATTCCATTCTAGGCTGAAGCTTGAATACCAGCCCCTGAGCATCTGGCTGCATTTTTAGCACAAGATTCACTTGAGGTGAAATGAGCTGGTTACCTGCCATTCCTGATCTTTTCCCATGTCTTAAAATCTAGGGTCAATTTTAGGGAGGCGGCTTCTGGTTCATATGTCACATCAACAGATACTTATTTGAGTTATTGCCATATACCCGGCGCTTTTTTAGGGAATGGAGACAGAACAGTGAGCAAGTCAGGCAAAGTCTTTGCTGTTAAGAAGCATGTTCTGGAGGCAAGGGACATAGTCGCTAAGCAAATAAAGTGAAATATATGTTAGTGACTGGGCAGGGGCAGGGGCTTCCTTTTTTGGATGAGGAAAGGGCCTTGGAATTAGGAAGCAGTGATGGTTGTCTGACTTTGTGAATATACTACTAAATGGCACGTTTTAAATGGGTGAATTTTATGATATGCAAATTAGATCTTAATAAAAATATCATCATAGAATATATCAAGTGGTCATAAGAGATAAGAAGAAAAATAAAGCAAGGTGAAGAACCAGAGAGTAACAGAGAGGTGCTGTGTCAGAACGGTCAGGGAAACATGACGACGCTGGGGACTCCCTTCTCATTTCCCCTCTGCCCATGCTTGACTCCCCGTGGGTGTCATTCTGGCCCTGTCTGTGCCTCCCCCACCCCCGGCTCCGGCATTGTTCTGATTCAGTGTACAAGGGCTTTCTTCCTGGTCATGAAACTTGCCCTCTATGAGCAGGTACAGTAGCGACAACCCAGCAATGGCAGAGTGTTACGAGTGGAACTGCGGCCTCCCCAATTTCATATGTTGAAGCCCTAAGCCCCAGTACCTCAGAATGTGACCATATTTGGAGGCTGGAGCTGTTGAGAGGTAATTAAGTTAAAATGAGGCTAGTAGGGTGAGGTCCTAGTTAGTACACCTGATGTCTTCATAAGAGAAGGAAGAGACACCAGGATGCCCATGCACAGAGCAAAGACCACGTGAGGACACAGCGAGAAGACAGACGCAGGCATCCGCAAGCCAGGGAGAGAGGCCAGGAGAAGCCGACCCCACTTACACCTTGATCTCTGACTTTTCGCCTCCGGAACCGTGAGAAAATAAAAGTCTGTTGTTTAAACCATCCAGTCTGGATGTTTTCTTTCTTTCTTTCTTTCTTTCTTTCTTTCTTTCTTTCTTTCTTTCTTTCTTTCTTTCTTTCTTTCTTTCCTTCTTTTTCTTTCTTTCTTTCTTCTTTCTTTCTTTCTTTCCTTCCTTCCTTCCTTCTTTCTTTCTTTTTTCTTTCTTCCTTTCTCTTTCTTTCTTTTTCTTTCTTTTCTTTTTCTTTCTTTTCTTTCTCTTTCTTTCTTTCTTTCTTTCTTTCTTTCTTTCTTTTTTTTTATTGAGATGCAGTCTTAGTCACCCAGGCTGGAGTGCAGCGGTGTAATCTTGGCTCACTGCAACCTCCGCCTCCTTGGATTCAAGCAATTCTCCTGCCTCAGCCTCCCAGTAGCTTGGAATTACAGACAGCCACCACCTTGCCTGGCTAATTATTATTATTATTTTTTTATTAGTAGTAGAGATTGGGTTTCACCATGTTGGCCAGGCTGGTCTTGAACCCCTGACCTCAAATGATTCACCTATCTTTGCCTCCCAAAGTGCTGGGATTACAGGTGTGAGCCACTGCGCCCAGCCAGTTTTTTTTTTTGTTGTTGTTGTTGTTGAATGATAGCCCTGGGAAACGAATACAGGCAGCAACTCAGTGGGTGAATGGCCCAGCTTCTCAGCTTCTCCCATTCTCTGTGGGGTTGATTTTGAAGTATGTTCTAAATGGTCTCTCAGAGTTTTCAGTGGGATTAGGCCCAGTGGCCCCCATTTTTCCATAGACCTTATGAGCTTTTATCCCTCCCCCATCTCACTTCCTGCACTTCCTGATTTTGCTCCTTGGGCCACCTCCCAGATAAAGTGACAGCCCAGGCCCTTGTCTGTGGGTTTGCTTTCGGGAGAACCGAAACCAAATCTGGAGGCTCCTCCAGTCAGGTGACATTTGAGCAACGACTCTGGCAGAGGTGAGGGAGTGAGCCAGGTGGATGCTGGGGAGGAGGCTGTTACAGGGACAGCAGGCAGTGAATGCAAAGGCCATGGCCTGGAAAGGAGCCTCAGGAACAGCTAGGAGGCTGGTGGGACCTCACCTGAGCCCAGGAGGTGGAGGTCGCAGTCAACTGAGATCATGCTACTGCCTTGCAGTCTAGGTGACAGAGCCCGACCCGGTCTCAACATTTTTAAAAAGTATGGGTCTGTGTTGGAAGTGAGTGGGGAGTGGGTGAGGAGGAATGTAAGGAAAATAAGATCAGAGAGTGGGAGGGCTGGGGAGGTGTGGTCATAAGCCTGGATGGGAAGGACTTTGGCTTTATCCCGAGTGAGACAGCCGCCACTGGAGGTATTGAGCAGATGAGGGACAGGCTTGGATTTGGGGTGTAAGCGGATTGCTGTGATGGCCATATTGAGGGAAGACTGAAGGGTTGTGAGAGAGAAGCAGTAATCCGCCACTGGCCAATTGTCCCGGAGAAAGCTGACGGAGGTGTGAAGCAGAGCAGAATGCATGTGGTGAGGACGCAGCAGAATTTGCTGCTGGGGTGGGAAACAGAAGGCAGCCAAGATTGAATTGGGAGGTTTTGGCCAAGGCAATGGGAAGACGGAATATGTGGGGAGACAATTCTCCAGGGATTCTCAGGTTTCCACACATCTGGTGAGCAGAAGCACGGAAGGCCTTTGTTTCACACAATCTTTTAAATGACGTTTGTATAGGGAACAGCTTTGGATGATAAAGAATGTCTCTCTCTGCTATAGTTTGAAAGTGTCCCTAAAACTGTATGTGTTGAAACTTCATCTGCAACGTAACAGAAGTGGGGCCTTTGAGAGGTAATTAGGTCATGAGGACAGCTCGCTCGCGAGTTGACTAAAGCTGATCCTGTGGGAGCATGTTAGTTATCACAGGAATGGGTTCCTGATAAAAAGGATGAGTTTGGCCAGATTGTGTCTATCTCATCTGCTTGTCTCACCGTCTGTGCTTCCACTTGGAATCACCCTCACCAGGTGGTGGTGCCATGCTCTTGGACTTCCCAGCCTCCAGAGCTTCTGTTTTTTATAAATTACCTATTCTGTGACATTCTGTTATAGCAGCAGAAAATGGACTGAGACACCCTCAAAGAACAGTCTTGCTTACTACAAATTAGAAAATACTTGGGTTTTCTAAGGCAGGGCCCCTGTCCTGTAATGCTACCCAGTGAATCTGCAGGTGACACTTGGCCTCCTTCATATTACCCTATGGGAATTGGGGGCTGGGGAAATGGTATAATAAAAGGATGAAGCCCTAGAAACCACTGTGTCTGTGAGTAATAAGGTCCTTTGTCTCTGGCTCAGGAATTCTGTGTTTTACTAGCATCTGTGAAACTGTGGTAGGCTAACTGGTTAGCTTGCAAGCAGGGTAAAATCTCAGACCCTTCACAGTGCTTGACAGAATGGAGGTGACTTTTGCTTAAAGGGGAAAGATTATAAGAGGAACAAGCTGGAGTGGTGATAGAATCGGCTACTCATTTTTGTACATGTTAATTCTGAAATGCCTATTATATACCAAGCTCTAAATAATGACACAACATCTCCACTTGCATATCTAAGTTTAGAGTTTAGAAGAAAGGCCAGGGTTAGAAATAGACATTTGGGGATTATCAGAATATAGTTGGGATTTAAAGCAATGAGGTCATCTATCTCCAAGAGCATGAGTGAGGATAAAAATGAGAAGATGTGTGAGGACTGGCCCGTAGTCAGGAGGCCAAAGGGGGTCTCATAAAGGAACCTGAGGAGGAGTGACCAGGGAGAGAGACAGAGAGAGAGAATGAGAGAGCGCACACCCACATGTTCTCCAGAGGCCACGTGAAGAAAGTGTATCAAGAATGTCTGCAACTACCATGGTAGATAGCTGTCATTACACATATGTCCAAACCCATAGAATGTGCAACAACAAAAATGAAGCCTAGTGTGAACTGTAGACTTTGGGGATAATGATGTGTCAATATAGCTTCACTGGCTGTAGTCAATGCACCGCTCTGGCATGTGATGTTGGTCGTGGGGGAAGCCGTGTGTATTGTGGGAAGATGAGGGCTGTACAGGAAGGAGTTTTTGGCATTACTTTCTACTCAATTTACCATGAGGCTAAAACTGCCCTAAAAAACTAAAGCTCATTAGTTTAATAAGATGAGCTGTCCACTGGGATGAGAGCTGCTGATAGCTTGAGTAAGATGAGAACTGAGGACTGACACTGGGTTTAGCTGTATGACCATCACTGCCTCTTGTTGAGAACAGTTTTGGTGAGTGGAGGCAACAAAGCCTTTCTGGAGAGAAATGGGAGGAGGAAAGGGGAGATGGTAGCTGTAGATGATGCCTTACAAGAGCTTTGCTCTCTTAGAAGCGATCAGAGAGATGGAGTCATCACTGGACAGGGTGGAGCGGGCGAGGAAGTGTTTTTTAAAGATAAAGATACTGACATTACACTTGTGTTCTGATGCAGATGATACAGGTAGAAGGAAAACTTGAAGATGTGTGAGAAAGAACAACTATAAGAGTCCTTGGGGCCATCACAAAAGGTGAGCTTAGGTTAGGATAGGAACAGTCTTGGGGACAGATTTAGGTAGCCTGGTTAGAGCTGGGCAGTACGCTTGCCAGATATGTCAAATAAAAATGCAGCATGCTCAGCAAAATTGGAATTTCAGACTTTTTTTTTTGGTAAAACATTACATGGGATGTACTTATGCTAAACAATAATTTGCTATTTATTTGAAGTTCAAATTTAACTGGGCACCCTGGATTTTATCTGGCAACACTGGACAATGGAAGCTTCTGAATGTATTCTTTTATTGCTTCTGTTTTCAAAGTAAAAATAAAGGCAAGGTTTATGACAGGATTGTAGGGTGGGAGGTTTGTGGGGATGGAGAGAAAGTGGTTGGAAAATGGTTCCACAGTCCTGTGGGCCCACTGAGGCTTGTGGTTTTGAGCCTGTACAGGTTTTTTATTTCCCCAGGTTGATTCAGTGGCTCCAATACAAATAGGGGGTGGAGAATTGGATTTCATGAGGTCTGGACATTCACCAGCAAGGATAATGGGGAAAGACGGGGAGAGTGCAGGGGAGGGATTATAGTTGAGCTGGGTAAGGAGGGAAGTGGGGACATGGGAGCGGGCACAGGGAAAAGGTGGAATAGGGATGGCAGATTCCAGAGGAGCTGAAGAATTGTGGCTGCTGCATACTAGAGGAGTAAGTTGGGAAAAGAGGAAGTGATGTGAGAGAAGGGGACATTTGGAAATTAGATGACAGACAGGTGCACTGAGTGGTATTGATGAGGTCTGGGGCCTAATGCCCTGGGAGCGGGTGGTTGAGGGGAGTGGAGGCTGTGATCATTAGAGGAGAGATAGCCTGGAAGAGGACAGGCCAGAATATTGAAAGAATCATCTACGTGGATACTGAAGTCATCAAGAATCATAGCAGGACATCTGGTGGAGAGGGATTAGTGGGAAGAGACACCAGTCAAGAATGAAGTCTTCACTGACCAAGGGGCTGGAGATTACTATGCTGGCGGCAAGGCAGCTGGTGGCTAGGATTTAGCCAACTGCACCTACTGGTTAAGGACAGTGTAGAGCAAAGGTCTGCAAACTTTTTTTGGAAAAGACCAAAAAGTAAATATTATAGGCTTTGCTGATGATACATGTGATAGGCAGAATAATGCCTCCCCCAAAAGGTCCACGTCCTAATCGCCAAAACCTGTTAATATGTCATGTTACATGGCAAAAAGGAATGAATGTAGCAGAGGAAGCTACGGTTGGTAATCGACTGACCTTAAAATAGGAAGATTTATTTTCAATGATTGGGGTGGCTCCGAGGTAGTCATGAGGGTCCTTACACATGGAAGGGTGACGCAGAAAATTCCTGGGCAGAGCGATGTGATGTGGGAAAGGTGTGTCTAGCCATCACTGGCTTGAGAGACAGAAGGAGGCCACAAGCATTGGAACCTGGGCAGCCAAAACAGGTTCTCCTCAAAAGCCTCCCAGAAGGCTTGCAGCCTTCTGACACCTTCCTTTAAACCAGTGGGACCAATTTTGGATCTGACCCCCTGAAATAAGATAACTATGCATTGTTTTTAGCTACTAAATTTGTGGCAATGTGTGATGGCAGCCATTGGAAAGGAAGGCATACGGTTTCTGTCGCAGCTCAACTCTGCTGCAGCAGCAAGAAGGAAACAATAAGCCGTATGTAAATGAGTGGGCATGGCTACGTTCCAATAAAACTTTATTTATAAAAACAGGTGGCAGGCCAAATTTGGCGTGTTGCTCATAGTTTGCCAACCTCAGTGATATGGTTTGGATGTGTGTCTCCGCCAAAATCTGTAATGCCCTGTGTTGGAAGAGGGGCCTGGTGGGGCTGGGGGGTGATTGGATCATGGGAGTGGACTTGCCCCTTGCTATTCCCATGATAGTAAGAAATCTGTTGTTTAAAAGTGTCTAGCACCTCCTTCCCTCTCTTCCTCCAGCTACGGCCGTGTAAGACGTGCCTGCTTCCCCTTCCCCTTCTGCCATGATTGCAAGATTCCTGGGGCCGCCCCAGTGTACAGCCTGTAGAACCATGAGCCAATTAAACCTCTTTTCTTTATAAATTACCCAGTCTCAGGTAGTTCTTTATAGCAGTGCAAGAATGGACTAATACACCCTGGAATACAGAATCTCTGCAATAGAACACTATATGAGATTTACAACATATGAGATTTAAATACTATATGAGATTTAAACGATCTTGGTCTTCCAGTATTTATTAATACGTACATATTTAATACATAATAGTAATACATATTTACTAATACATAAAGACTCACCTCTTGTTGTAAATCTCATATATTGAGATTAATAATATGGACCTTTTTTTTTTTTTTTGAGTTGAAGTTTCACTCGCTCTTGCTGCCCAGGCTGGAGTGCAATGCACAATTTCAGCTCACATCAACTTCTGTTCCCCCGGTTCAATCAATTCTCCTGCCTCAGCCTCCTGAAGAGCTGGGATTACAGTCACATGCCACCACACCTGGCTAATTCTTGGTACTTTTAGTAAAGACAGGGTTTCTCCATGTTGGTCAGGCTGGTCTTGAAATCCCGACCTCAGGTGATCCTACTGCCTTGGCCTCCCAAAGTGCTGGGTTTACAGGCGTGAGACACCGTGACTGGCTGCTTATTCTTATTTGTCTAAAAAACATATATGGCTTAATACAGATTCATACATGTACCTATACATGTATATACAATTTCTGAAAGGATACACAAGAAATATTTCAGTTGCTCTTCTGAAGAAGGGGACTGTGGGTCTCAGGTGGAGGAAGGGCTTATGTTTCATTGCACACTTTTTGTGCCGTTGGAATCTTTGTGTTTGAACCACATATGTGTAAGTAATAAAAACGTTAACAAAAGCACCTATTCAAAACTGACACAAGCATTGTGCCAAATGCCAGTCTTCATTTAACTTGGATAGTAGTTAAGAAAGCTTTTTATTAAGGTCTAATTGATGTGAGGAACATATATTCGAAGTATACAAACTGGGAGATTTTTGTAAAATGAACTCCTCTGTGTACCCAGCACTGCAACGGACAATAGGACACACCAGCCTCTGAGAAGCCCTTATTCCCCCACATCAACCCAAGAGCACCCAAGAGTAACCATTGTCTCCAAACACAATAGCACAGATTAGTTTTGCTTGTCTTTATACTTCACAGAAATGGATTTATATAATATTTCCTGTTTTGTTTTGAGATGGAGTCTCAATCACTTTGTCACTGGGGCTGGAGTGCAGTGGCACGATCTTGGCTCACTGCAACCTCTGCCTCCCGGGTTCAAGCAATTCTCCTGCCTCAGCCTCCTGAATAGCTGGGATTATAGGTGCTCGCCACTATGCCCAGGTAATTTGTGTGTTTTAGTAAAGACGGGGTTTCACCATCTTGGCCAGGCTGGTCTTGAACTCCTGACCTCAAGTGATCCGCCCATCTCAGCCTCCAAAGTGCTGGGATTACAAGCCTGAGCCACTGTGCCCGGCTGGTACTTCCTCTTGTGTTTTGCTTCTATCACACAACCTGATGTTTATGAGATTATCTATTGTTTGTGTGTGTGTGTGCAGTTCTAATCATTCTCACCTCTGTATCAAATTCCACTGTGTGAACATACCACAGTTATTTACTTTTCTGCTGCTGTTGGGTATTTGGGTGGTTTCAATATTGAGACTATTATGAATAGTGTTACTTGCCATTTTTATTGTTAGTCCCTATCTGAGTACTGCTTAAGAAGTTTTTGCCTACCCAAGATCCCAAAGATGTTTTCCTACTTTCTCTACTTAGAGCTTTATTATTTTACCTTTAGTATTTAACGCTGTCATCCATCTAGAATTAAGGAAAGATAAGACACAATTTTTTCCCCTAGAAATAGCCAACAGACTTACCAGCATTCACTGAAAAGGCAATTCCTCCCAACTGCATGGCAGTGTTCTCAACTGGACTTTTTACATACATCAGAATTAAAGTGTTTTACACCTAAAAATGACCAAAATATCTATGAGATTTGCCTGATACACTTTCTAGGGGTGGGGACACAAACATCATCTCTTTCTCTTGAATACAAAGTATACGTGTATGTGTATATTGTATCAGGGGTGTGTGTGTATGTGGTAGGTATGTGTGCATTGTGTATGTGTTAGAGGTGTATGTGTGTGTTACATGTGTATATTAGGTATGTCAGGTGTGTGTATGTGTATGTTGGAGGTGTGTATTAGGTATGTGTATGTATTAGGTGTGTATGCATTAGGGTGTGTGTATATGTGTGTTAAATGTGTGTGTTAGTATGTGTGTGTATTAGAGGTATGTATGTGTGTGTTAGGAGTATGTGTGTGTATTAGAGTTATGTATGTGTGTGTTAAGGATAGAGGTGTGTGTGTATTAGGAGTATGTGTCTATGTTAGAGGTGTATATGTGTGTGTTAGGGATGTGTGTGTGTATTTGAGGTATGTGTGTGTGTGTGTTAGGGATGTGTGTTAGAGGGGTGTGTATGTTAGAGTTGTGTGTGTGTATGTGTGTATTAGGGATAGAGATGTGTGTGTTAGCATGTATGTTAGAGGGATGTATGTGTTAGAGGGGTGCAAATGGTGTGTGTGTGTGTGTGTGTGTGTGTGTATGTGTGTGTGTGTGTGTAGTCAAGGGATCCATATGTAGTCAAGGGTCTACTTGGGTTTCCAGGAGAGGGTTTCAGGCACAGGGGACCAGGAGGAGAGATTGGCATCCAAAGACGTGGAAATTGGGACAAACGGAAGGGCCTGCAAAGCCGTGTTTTATTAGAAAGAGGGTATGCGTGCCCAGCCAGGCTGGCTGCACGAGGGAGGTGACACTGAGGAGTTGAAGTTAGGGCCGGGGTTCTCTGTATGTGCCTTCCAACTTGCCAGACTGTTTCTCAAAGTGGAGGGTGCCCTCAAATGAAGTTGAGGTTCCTGCAACCCTGGGAAGCTGGAAGCCCTGGGACGATCAGGGCTGGTGAATTCTGTGGTCCTGGGGAACCACTCCATCAGGAAGGAAAGCCACACCATGGGTTCTCTCCCTGTTCAGTGAGCTAGGAAGTGGGATACCGGCTCAAACTACCTTCAACTAGGAATCTGTTTTAGCTCCAAAAATGTATATTTTTTTAGTTTCAATGGATGAATTTTCTCCACATCTACTTAAATAATACAAATTCTGCTACCAAATTTTTTTAAATGTCTGTCTTCTGTGTCATTTTTATGTCATGCTGCTTGAGATACTTCAGTGGATAAATTATTCTCTACTTCTGCAAAAAATTACACTCTTTGATGTGAAAATTATATGCACTTAGAGATATGCTAATACGAAAATGATTTGAGAAGTGCAGAAGAAGGGTAGCAGCTGACTCAGAGGCCGATTTAGTCATCTGCACCTGCGCCAGGCCACTCCTGAAGGGGAGTGGGATCTTGCCAACTCTTCTCACCCCAAAGTGGTTTTCAGTTTCAAAAGCCATTGATTTTTGTTTGAAATCTGATGGGGGTGATTCTAATGCAAAACATGACCATTTTAAAATATTAAGCGGCTGGGAGGTACTAGTGGAGATTAGCATGGTATTAGGAGCCTTTCATTCACGCATGCATTCAACAACTATTTATGGAGCACCACGTGCTGGTTATTCACAGAGAATAAAACAGATGCTGTGTCTGCCCTCTTAGAGTTCTCAGAACCTGAGATGGTGAAGGTCTGTTGGTGAAGAACACTTGGAATCTACTTGAGATGACACCATTGCTGTTCGAGGTTTCGACCGCATATCATCCATGCAGAGAGACTATCAGAGATGCAGGATCTCAGGTTCCTGCTCCCCTAGACCCAGTGAATCCAAATTTGCATTTTAACAAGATCTTCAGATGATTCCTATGCACATTCACCCTTGGGCCCCCGTTACAATCACTTGGGGAACTAACATTCTGAGGCCCAGCGTGCACTACAAGCCAATATAATCAGAACCTCTAGGTGTTCAGACTCAGGCATCTGTAAAAAGCCACCTGCTCTGTATGCCCCAGGCCAGGGTTTCACGGGGTGGGATATGGGAATCCACTTGTAATAAGCCACTGAGACCAAAGCTAGTGGGTAACTGATCAGAACCCCCTTGAGAGAGGAAGGAGATTTGGAAGACTTTTGGCATGGTGGAAGGAGAGGGGGACATGAAGCAGAAAGGATAATTCCATGGGGGGAGGGATCCTGAATATGAGAGCTTTTTCTTTTTAGTCCTTTAATATTGACATCATTTCAGATTTACAGGAAAATTGCAAGAAAAGTACAAAGAGCTCCCTTATACTCTTCACTAGACTTTGCAACTTTGCAAATGGAAACATTTTATCACAGCTGCTTTCTTCAGGACACTCCCACCCCCTCTCTTATTCTCTTCCCCCCCAAATATATTAATTATATGTACTAATACACACACATGCACACACACGCTTATATACTTTCCCTCTCTCTCAAACCATTGAGAGTAATAGCAAACACATACCTTTACTTTAGTAGGTATTTTCTAAATACAAGGACATTCTCTTAACATAATCACAGTAGCACAATGATCACCATCAGGCAATTAACACTGATGCAATACTACTATTTAATCCACGGACCTCATTCAGGTTTTGTCACTTATTTCAATCCTGTCCTTTTATAATAAAAGAAACTCCCAATCATGTGTTGTCTTTGGTTCTCATGTCTCTTTGATCTTCTTTCATGTGGAACAGTTTCTCTGGCTTTGTGTTTTGTGACACTGACATTTTTGAAGTGTATAAGACAGTTATAAAGTATTCCTCAATTTGGGTTTGTCCGATGTCTCCTCATGAATGGGCTCAGTTTCTGCACTTCTGGCAGGAATACCACAGTGCACAGTGTGGCCTTCCTAGCGTGTCCTCTTAAGCCACCCTTGATGTTGGTCTGTCCTGTGACTGTGATGTTAGCTTGGACAGCTTGGTTAAGATGGTGTCTGCTAGGTTTGTCCACGGTCAAGTTCCTTCTTACCCTGGTCAATCAATTACATTATGAGAAGATAGTTTGGGGCTATGTAAATATCCTGTTACTCCTCAAACACTTACCTATGGGTTTTAGTATTTGTTCATGATTCTTGACAGAATTATTTATTATTTTGATGGGTCAAATGGTGATTTTCTAATTTCATCATGCCTTTAATTGTATTGTTGGCTTTTTACTGAAAGGAAGAGCTTTCTCTTTTTTTCTCTCTCTCCCTTTCTCCCCTTTACTACCACTTTCTTCTTCCCTTCCTCTCTCCTCCCTTCTTCCCTTTCTTTATTTCCATGAGTTCATGAAGTTTTAGTTTGTTCAATGAGTTATACTTGCTTGCTATTTCTTTAGTGTTCAAGGTATCCCATATTAGGGTAGTAGGAGCCCCATCAGCCTGGCTCCTGGTTCTTTGGACATGTGTCCATCAATCTTTGAGCACTCCTTACTTTCTAGGGCAGTAAGATATTCCAGGCTCAGATTTTTTTGAAGTCCAGTGAAATACTCTGGGGGTGGCACCTCCTGGAAGAGTTTTTGCAATTTAACACTGACCTGATTGGACCAGGAGAATTTTAGTGAATGGCATTGATATGATGATGCCCACTGGATTTTTAAGAGCATCAAAAAGTGCCACGTTTGAGTTTCAACAATAGACCTTTTCCTGAAACAATGTAAAAAGTGGAGTTTGGTGGGCGTGGAGGGTGGGGGATCTAATTTTGTTTAAAGACCACATTACCTTGTCTACACCTAACGCCACAACTTTTTTTTTTTTAAGACAGAATCTCACTCTGTCACTTAGGCTAGAGTGCAGTGGCATGATCTTGTCTCACTGCAACCCCCACTTCCCCAGTTCAAGTGATTCTCGTGCCTAAGCCTTCTGAGTAGCTGGGATTACAGATGTGCACCACCACACCTGGCTGATTTTTGTATTTTTAGTAGAGACAGCGTTTCACCGTGTTGACCAGGCTGATCTCAAACTCCTGACTTCAGGTGATCTGCCTGCCTTGGCCTCCCAAAGTGCTGGGATTACAGGCACAAGCCACCGTGTCTAGCCTCCACATTTTAAAAGTGAGTTTTATTTACGGACTTGTTCCACGAATTTCCATAAGCTTTTGACTTAGTTATCACAGAAACAGCAACTTT
Organism: Cheracebus regulus; assembly: GCA_963574635.1. NCBI lineage: Eukaryota > Metazoa > Chordata > Mammalia > Primates > Pitheciidae > Cheracebus > Cheracebus regulus. The sequence goes on along the minus strand of CAUYQU010070104.1, from coordinate 84,750 downwards.
TATTGTCATTTCCATTTCTGAAATGAGTCTTCACCAGTAATACCGTCTCTTTTAACCAATAACAATCTTACTGCAAAGGACTCTAACAGTGAGCTGAATATTCATACCTGAGAGAGAGTGGCCTCTTCTATCATTGCAATATGTTTCCTTGATTCTAGAGCTTTCCCTAGAGGAAGGGTTTTCATCTGAGGGCCATTTTGCCTGCAGGGAACATCTGGCAATGTCCGGGGACAACTTTGGTTGTCACAACTGGGTGGAGGAGGGCTACTGCTGGCATCTGGTGGGCAGAGGCCAGAGATGCTGTTAAACACTCTCCAATGCACAGGACGGCCACCCACAGTCAAGAATTATCCTACTCCAAATGCCAACGATGTCCAGGTCGAGAAACCCTGCTTCAAGGAAAAGCTCTTTGTGGCTTCCCAAGGTGTGCTTTGCAGAACACTGATTTCCAAAAGTGCCCATTCAAAAAGGGCCTGAGGTCGTTAGGAAAATGCTACATCATGTGGCTCAGTCCTGGGGACTCACAACACACCCAAACATTTAAGGCCCTGTGAAGGCCTGCAGTCAAAACACGAAAAATATCAAGAAATTGTGTTATCTGGACTAAGTGTATTCCAAATGAATGATCTTGCCTCTGGAATCCTGACTTAGTGGAGTATTTTGTAAAATACAAAACTAGTCTGCTCTAGCAGGATGCACAGGTCTGCTTTCTATTGGCTTTAATAAATCTGGCTCGTAGCCTCACAGAAATAGCAGGGAAAGATTAGGAGGGCCCATTCCTGAATTCCTTAGGAAAGATTCCCATTACTTCTGGTTGTCATTGACTCAATGAATTTATATCAATTTCATGCAAACTGTCTAGAAGACAGGTGTGGCACCAGATGATTTTAACAGCAATGAATGTTCTCTTCTCCCATTGCCCTCCAATAAATATCAATAAATAGAGGTGTAATTAGAGTATTATTTCAAAAGTTGAGAAACTCTATTATAAGGTAAGGTCCACAGAGGCATGTATTTCTCTAGATGTGTAATTGTTTTCACATTTGCATTGAAACTCTTGAATGTGTCTAATCAGTTTACAAATAGAAGCAAAGAAACGTGATTAATTTTATCCTCCCAATGTTAGCCAATCTCTGTTCTAGACCTCATCCCATACACAAACAACTTGGTCAAGTTTACTTTTAGTGTTTCAGGTTGTGGCAGAGGCCACAGGCTTTCTGAGTAAGAGAACCTTAATTTTATTTGGGATAGAAAGGCATCCAATAAAAAGAGAACATTCCAGTTTTACTTACAGTTGGGGTGTATATGTGACTATGGAAATGCATAGGACTCCAGGAAGATGGTGTGAAAAAGCCGATATCCCTGAAAGGTATACTCTTTTGTTTTTCCCTCCCTCTACTGCTGGCCTGGAATGCACATGTAGTAGCTAAGGCTCTGGTAGCCATCTTTGGCCAGAGGGTTACTCTAAAGAAGGAAGACATTCACTTTGAGTTTAACAAAGCAGAAAGACCATGGAGCCACCATACTATCTCTAAACTATCTGTGTCTGGATTTCTCTTACTTATGTGTGAGCAAAATTTTTGAACTTATTAAACGGTTATTTTGGATATATATGTGTTTTCAATTTTTAATAAACAACGATTAATGGTTTTCCAACCATTAATTGTTGCATGTAATACGTATATTAGTCGTTGTTGCATGGAATACATATATGTGTGCGTGCACACGCACAGACACCCCTTGAACTTGAGAATGTGTAGGGAGCTATGTTCTTTTTTAGAACAGCATGTGCTTTCCTCTGAAGATAATTTACTTTCAAAGAATACCTTGCCATGAGCGGTCTTTTGCCCCCAGCAGAGGGAACGAGTTCTCTTGAAAACAGTACATGCCTTATTCTGCTCACTTCATATACATTCCAAAATAAACGAGTATTCTAATGATTTAGTACATGCCAAATGATTTGTACCATATGCCCATGTCAGGAATAAAGAGGTTCTGTGCATTTTCATATCTGAGTGTTGAATTGGACTCTCAAACGTTCTGGCCAGCTTGCACCATCAGGTGACCAACTGACTGGTATAGGGATTGTCTAGGGCTAAGCCAGAGGCATGGCTTCATCATGGCAGAGGGCAGGAAAGAACGTCATGAGCATGTGTACCCTCTCTAGGAGATTTAAGTTAAGAGGTCTCTGAAATGCTATAATTAGAGGGTTACGGAGAAGGAAGGCAACTTGTCTGCTAAGTGAGATCTCCTGTAGGACGCTGTTCTGTTATTTCAAGGTTACAATGAGAATTAGCCAGCTTTTAATAGCTTCCTTCCTTCCTCCCCTCTTTCCTCCCTCCTTCCTTCCCTCTCTTTTTTCTCATACGTAGTAACAGCAGTTGACATAGCTTGTGCATATATTAAGTGATCACATGTGCTCTTTATCCTCTGCTCATTTTGTCTGTAAGTATCATTATTAATATCCTCACTTTGTAGAGGAACAAACAAAGGCTTTAAAATGGTACAAAAAATGACATCTACAGAGACTCTATTTCCAAATAAGGTCACATTCTGAAGTTTTTTTGGGAGGGGAGCACTATTTAACCCACTGCAGTGCCCAAGCCTTTAACTACTAGGGTATACTGTCCTATAAAACTATCCCCATGCAATGCTTTGAAAGAGAGAGAGAGAGAGAGAGAGAGAGAGAGAGAGAGAGAGAGAGAGAGTGTGTGTGTCTTCCCCTGGGGAGAAATTGTATGTATAATGCCTAATGTGTCTCTAAACACAAGTTCTAACCTAAGAGACCAAGATGTGTCCTCTTCAACAGGAATGAGGACAAACCCAGCCCATGTGGCTTTTCCTGGGTGTCAGTGCCCCATGTATCAGGCTTACTTGCGGCTAGGAGGCTGTTTTCATACATTTTTATGGCTGCCGGAGACTCCATTAAAGACACGTTCAATCAGCGAGCCCGACAGTGACAGAGCCCAGTTGCTCACCAATTCTCTCTCTTGAAATTTATAGAGATCATAAAAGACTCGTAGGAAATCCTCTGGCCTCCTCATTTGGGTTGCAAAGTGTCTCCTTTAGAAAGCAATGTGCCACTGAAGACGGCTGAGTCATTTGTTTTTTGCATTTCCTGGGGCCTGGATGCTAAGCAACTCTTCCCACCTGGGCCCTGGGCCTCATGTTGCAAACTCCAAGCGTGGGAATCAGGGAGCCTCATTGGAAGGGGCAAAAATAGTGCTGCTTCATCGCTTTCTTTCCCTTCTCACTTTCCCAGGGACCAGGAATGTATCGGTAAGGTCTTGACCTTGGCCATGGTTTGGCATCACAGCAAAGCTGAAGTTCTCCTCTGTGGAAACAGCCTGAGCCGGGCCATTTGCAATTGTGTGGACTCTAGTACGTGTCCGACTGGAGCAGCATGTGGTGCATACTGGGGTTTGCCAACACCACATCCATGTCGGGGAAGAGCACCTTGACTTTGCTTTGGGTCTCTCTGGCTCTGCTTGGTGTCTGTGTTGCTGGTTCCTCATCCTCTGCCGTCCTCCTACCTCTAGACAGGACCTGATACCTGCACCTGGACACGTAAGACTCTGTCACCAGACTTCTGCTGGAACCATTCACGAGCTCACTTTCCATGGGGATTGTGCTGGGCTGGGCCTCCTCCCCTCAGACTGTGTCTCCCACTTCCTTCCTCTTCCTCTGTCTTGTTGGTATCCCAGGGGCTGACCGCTGCAGGCTGCATTTCCTGGGCATTCTTGCCAGCTGGCTTCCAGCTGGGCTGGGCCAAGAAAGGCACTGGGGTAGGCTGAGGGTGAAAGTAGAGAGAAGTGGGGGTCTTTCTCCCTGTCCCCGCTGGTCTTGGGAGGCATCTCCAGCAGCAGCTGCAGCTCCTCTGTGGCTCCATCCCCCAACAGGCTGGCCTACTCTGCCCCTGCTTCTGTCAGGTGTTCCCAAGCTCCTCAGTTCCAGTTACACCCCATCCTTCCCTCTTTGTCTCTCTGACATAAAGGAGGCAGTGCCTTCCTCCTGTCGCTAATCCCTGGGTTATTCAACATGACCATGCTGTCTTCTCAGCAACTTCATCACCTCTGTAACCAATTCCCTGCATTCAATTTCCCCCCAACGTAAACACCCAAAGTGGTTTCTGCCACAGTCCACCACATGGAGAGAATGAAGCTGACAGGGAGGAAAGTGGCCTTGATAGAGAGGGAAAAAGAGGAAGAGAGACTGAGTCTTGATGATGTTTTAGCTCTTGGACACAGCTATGCCTGAAGTCCTCAGGCCTTTCATCTATCATCATATTAGTCAGTAAATCCTACCGGTCTCCCTGTTTTTTCTTCTTGAGCCAGTTTGAGTTGCATTCATGCCACTGCAGCTCAGAGTCCTGTCATAGAAATATTCAATGCAGGGAGATGCCCCGTAGGCATTGTTTTTTGTTTTATTATTTTTATTTTTATTTGTTTATTTATTTTTCAGCAAAAGGACTAAACGGTTCTTCTTCAGAGGTAGCAAGTTTCCTTAGAGCAGATGTGTTTTGGAGGAAAACCATCAACAATTAGTCTGTGTGTACATCATGGATACATGCGTATGTTAACGTGGGTCAGATTATACACATTTTATATGCAATTTAGTGTATGTTAATTATTCTCTAATAAAGCTGGAAAATGCAAAAAAAAAAGAAGGAACATATTGAAACAAAGAGACAGGAATATTATTCAGCAATGAAAAGAAATGAACTACAGTCATGTGTGAGACCTTCTATTTGACCCTGCAGCTGAATCTCAAAGCCTTATGCTGAGTGAAAGAATCTGGACACAGAAGCAGACATATTGTGGTATTCCACATACAAAACCCTAGAAAACATAAATTCAATCTAAAATGACAGAAAGCAGATCAGGGACAGAGGTGGAGGGAATTATCTGGAATGAGACGCAAGGGAACTTTTCGGGATAACAGAAATGTTCCATGTCTTAATTGTGGTCATGGTTATACAGAGTATAAATTAACCAAACTAATTGACATGTACAGTTAGAATGGGTGCATTTTATAGTTTGTAAACTACACCTCAGTAAATTTGATATCATTGAAAAATCAATGTATGTATTCAATATGATAGATTTTTTTTTCTTCGCAAAATTTTACTACTAAATTTGCAGTATTTATTTCCACAATTGGTGCATTAGAACAGAGGAAATAAGGCTATGCAAATAAAGCCATTACAGCCCATAGAACGAGTGTTGTGGTCAATGAGAAGAAGACTTGGCTGAGCTGAAGAAGGGGGGATATTTGGGAGTTCTCTTGGAAGTCTCTCAGCTGGCACTTCTACTCCAATTAAAAACCCATTGGAAGCTGGGCTCTGGCAGTGGCTTTAGGGTTCATAGGCTTAAAGTGGAGCTGTATTAGTAGCTGGGCATGGATGGAGGGTGGGTGGGTGCAAATCCACCTTCCCTGCAGGTGGATGGTATAGGGTCCTGAGAGATTGAGTGAGAGTGGCACTGAGGCAACTGACTACGTCCATGTGATTTTGTAGACAAACTGTCCCCACTGCTGAGTTTTAGAAATTACTGGGAATCAAGTGAATGATAAAATCAGCTTTGTGTGTGTCACAGGAGGGATTTGAAGTCATTACCTGACTATTAAAAGAATACTAACCAGGCACTGTGGTACATGCCTATAATCCCAGAGCTCAAGTGGGAGGATTGCTTGAGGCCCGAAGCTCTAGACCAGCCTGAGCAATGTAGCAAGACTCCCTCTCTATGAAAGAATTAAAAAAGTTAGGCATGGTAGTGCATACCTGTAGTCCTAACTATGTAGGAGGCTGAGGAAGGAGGATTGTTTGAGCCCAGGAGTTCAAAGGTACAGTGAGCTATGATCACACCACTGTACTCCAGCCTAGTCTCACAGAGGGAGACTCCAGCTCTAAAAATAAGAATGTTTCGGCCAGGTGTAGTGAGTGGCTCGTGCCTATAATTCCAGCACTTAGGAAGGCAGGAGGATCACTTGAGGCCAGGATTTTGAAACCAGCCTGGGTAACATAGTGAGATTCTGTCTCTAAAAAAAAAATGGTTTAAAAAGAATACTAAATTTTGGCTTCTGTCCTGATGAAGTGATGTATATTGGTTACAATAAAATTTTGGATTTAGTCATTGAGCATGGCATGGCCCAGGGCAGGAAATTCACTCAACTGTAGAGACGTAAGTCATGTGCCACCACAGACAAGGTTGTGCTACAGTTACTAGTGTTAAGCGGAACCAGGAAGAGACTAGAGTATGGGGTTATGGTGTTAAGAAGTATGAAATGATCCCAGACTATGGCGACGGGAGAGGTGATAGCAGAGAGCTCTTTTCCTCTTTCTTTCCCTTCTACCTGTTCTCCTCTTTCTCCTTTCTTCTGGTAAGCAAGATATTGATTATCTATTCCTGTATGCCAAGCTATCCCTAAATTTGGCAACTTAAAAACAACACACATTTATTATGTCACAGTTGCTGTGGGCTAGGAATGTGGTCATGGTTTGGCTGGGTCCTCCAGTCTAGGGTGTAATCAAGATGCTGGCTTAGGGTCAGTGGTCTCATCTGATGGCACGACTGGGGTAGGATCCACCTCTAAGTCACTCAGTGGTTTTTGGTAGAACCCCTCCTGGGTTATTGGTCTGAGCACTTTATTCCTCACTGGCTGTTGGTCAGAGGCTGCCCTTGGTTCGTTGCCAGGGAGCCCTCTCCATCAGGGAAAAAGGCAAGAAAAGTCAGAAAGAGAGTGTCAGAAGTTCCAGCTTTTGCAATCTGATTTCGGAAATGGCACCCCATTGTGTTTGCTTCATTCTGTTTGCTAGAAGCAAGTCCCTTGGTCCACACTCAAGGGTCAAAGATTACCCTTGACATGAATAACATGCCAAGGACATGAATAACAGGAGGTAGGGTCATTAGGGTGTGAAAGAAAATAAATCTTGTCACCCCAAAGTCACAAAGCTAAAGGGAAAAGTCAAGCTGGGATCTGCTTAGGGCAAACCTGCCTCCCATTCTATTCAAAGTCATTCCTCTGCTCGGTGAGATAAATGCATATCTGATTGTCTCCTTTAGAAAGACTAATCAGAAACTCAAAAGACCACAACCATTTGTCTCTTATCTACCTATGACCTGGAAGCCCCTCCCCACTTTGAGTTGTCCCACCTTTGCTTTGAGTTGTCCTGCCTTTCTGGACAAAACCAATGTTCACCTTACATACACTGATTGATGTCTCATATCACCCTAAAATTTACAAACCCAAGCTATGCTTGGACCATCTTGGGCACATGTCGTCAGGACCTCCTGAGGCTGTGTCATAGGAGCCCATTCTTAACTTTGGCAAAATAAACTTCCTAACTTGACTGAGACCTGTCTCAGACATCTGGGGTTCACAATGGACCATTGCAGAAGGCTGGCTACCACAGGCAACAAATGTCTATCAGCCCCTACTCTGTGCCGGGCTCTTGGTGAAATACTAATTTAGAGATGAATGAGAGGGAGTTTCTGGCCTCAGAAGTATTCCAATCTAGATGAGAAGCTGATCAAGTGAGCAAGCAATTAAGACACAGGGTGGTAGGATTGTGAATTAACATGTGCATCTGAGTAAAGCAGAGTGAACTCTGACTCTGGAGCCAGGTTATTCCCCTTGTTGCTGTGGGGTGTTGGCCAAATGATCTATTGCTGAAGAAGCCACAGGCACTGCTAAAAGTACTGTGGTTTATTGCCTAGATTGAAAATGGAAGACAGTGCTAAGTGTCAAGGAAATGTTAAGGAAAAGGAAGATATAATTTGTATTCCCACCAAAGTTTACAGACTTCCTGAATTCTGTGCATCGACCATGTGCAACAGCTGAAGACCTTGTTAGCACCAACCACAGTAGTAAGAACTGCACTCCACTCTCCAGCAGACACATGGGCAGCTTTTCTCACTTGATCACTATTTGGGCTATTTCCAAAGACCTTTGCAGAGGAGAGAAAAGCTGGCCAGAGTCAGACAAGTGGGGATTGACTCTTGGTCCAACTATTTTGTAGTCTTCGGATCTTGTTCAAGTCACTTCACCTCTCTGAGCTTCAATTTCTTCATAGTTGTTAAATAAAGTCTATAAACATATAGAGTTGTAAGCAATAGAATGCCATCTGTCAAGTGTCTAGTAGGTAGGAAATGGTAGCTATATATTTTTAAAATTATTACTCATCATCTAAATTTCAGGTGCCCAACTTTCAAGAACCATAGCAACCCATGTTTCCTCTGTGAAAGCATCCAAGACCATTCCAACTCATGTCTCAACTCCCTCCTTTGGAATTTGTCTTTTATAAATCTAGGTTGGTACTTGGATGCCAACTTGTGAGTGTAATTATATGGCCCATAGTGTTTGCTGCATTCTATTTGTTAGAAGCAAGTCCCTAGGTTCACACTCAAGGGACATAAACAAAATAGCTACCCTCATTTTTTGAGAGCTTAAAAATAACCAGGGAAGATACTAGGTGTTTTACATACCTTAACCCACTTTAACATGCTCTGGTATCTGTTTTTCTTTTCATCTTCAGAGTAACCTTTTAAAGCAGGTGACACTAGGCACAGTGGCTCATACCTATAATCACAGCACTTTGAGAGGTCAAGGTAGGAGGATCACTTGAGCTTGGGAGTTCAACACCAGCCTGGGCAACATAGCAAGACCTCATCTCTACTAAAACTCCACAATAAAAATTAGCTGGGCATGGTGGCATGCACCTGTAGTCTCAGCTACTTGGGAGGCTGAGGCTGGAGGATAACTTGAGCCTGTGAGGTTGAAGCTGCCATGAGTCCTGATCGTGCCACTGCTTCCAGCCTGGGTGACAAAGCAAGACTCTTTCAAAAAAAAAAAAAAAAAACCACCATGTAGTAACATTATCCCATTTTGCAAATGCGCAGATAGATGAAGTAATTTGAGGAATTTGTCCAAGTTTACGAAGCTAGTTGGTGTGGATGGCAGGAATCTAACACAGGGAAGTCTGATGTTGGATTATTTCAGAACAGGAACCATGACTTACTTTCAACTTTTGTTTTATTGTTGTTTCCCGCCAGCATATCATACAGTTCCTGGTATACAGTGGCCAAATGTCCATGCCTAGTTGCTGGGGAACAACTGGGGAGGAAGAATGGGAGCAGTATGGTGTGGTGCAGAAAGTTCTAGGATGAAGAGAGAGCCCTGGTTCTTGTTGCAGCTCTGGGACCACCTGTGAGTTTGTCCTGGGGTGTGTTGTTTTGTGCCTTTGGTGATGGGTCTCTCAGCATCTCACAATGAGAAGCTAAGTGCGTAGGCCCCAGGGTTAGCAGCCTGGATTCCAGTCCCCAGCTCATATACCTTGTGTGACTTTGGACAGATCCAAGTTAAATCTCAGTGTCCCAGTAAGTAAAATGGGTAGAGTATTTTTCCCATCTTCCAGGGATGTTGGGAGAATAAAATGAGAGCAGTCACATCTATGATGTGGCACTCAGGGCCTGGCTGGCAGGGCAGTAGATACATCATAAAGCAAGCTGTTGCTGTGGCTGCCGGAGTGGTTTGTGATGCTTATGATAATTCCTGTGATGGTGGGAATAATGCTCTCCTGACGGTTTGGTAGAGAGCCAGACAGAAGACGTCTTGATGGGAGATTAGAGCACTTGACAAAAGGGGGAAAGAGGTGAGGTTCTGTAGCCCAGCTCCTCTGAGTGGACAACACAGCCCCCAGGGCCCATTCAAACCAGTGAGTCTCCAGCTCCAGGGCTCAGATTACTCTTCCCTAAAACCACAAGAGTAGGCTGGAAAATAAGAGTTTCAGTGAATTAGCTTTTTGTTATGTCTACATGATATTTGGCAGCCAATTGGATTTTTTTTCGTGGATTTGACCATGTAACATAATTTGGGAGGGGGATCTTGAAGGCCTGAGTCACAAGGACAGCAGAGTAGAGTTGAAGACAGACACACTTTGGCATCGGACCAATGTGCCTGTGAGTCCTGCCTCTATGATGTACCTGCTGGGGGAATCGGGGCATGCTACTTACCAATATTGAGCCTCAGTTTCCTCACCCGGAAAACAAGGAATACTGGTTCTCACTTCCCTGGGTTGCAATGAGGTTGTGCATACAGTTGGGGCATAATAAACTTTCAATAAATTGGAGCTATGCATATTGTAGTTAACAACAATAATAAATAATATAGCTTTGTCTTGAGTATATGTTGCCTATTCTGGAAACAAACAAATTTACCTCTCGAGTTGCCAACAAGCACATAAGCACAGTCCAACAGTAGGAACAGAAGATATTTTCATGACGCAGCATACTCTGCTGTAAAAGATACATTTTGGTCCTTCATCTGACCAGCCTTGTTATTAAAATTATAAGGTTAGTGATACAAGCCACATAATTAATCTCTTCCTATGAAAAGGTTCAAATAATATAATCCGGGCATGAAGATGTTTGAAATGGTATCATTTTATCATCCAAATTAGCTTTGCATGAGTTCCTTGCAGAAATCCAAACAAAAAAGCTCCCTTTATTCATGCCAGAGAAACCAGTAAAAAACGTTTAAAATGTCTCTAAATGTCGAACAAAGCTCCATTGTGAATGGAAAACGGTATGGGCAATAAATAAACGTTATCCAAATCTCATAAAAACCATAAAGGTAACTGGCAGAAATACTGAACTGGTCATTCACTCATAAATAAATATATGACCATCTTAAACATCCTGGCATATCCTGTTTAGTTGATTCATGGCCATTCGCTGAAGACAAGCATTCCTGCCTTAGAAGATTTAACACCCTGCACTATATGTCATTGTCTTGTTAACAGTTCTGGGGGTGGGATGAGCTCTGGTTAACGGGTCTTGCTGACACCAGTGTTTAGTTAGAGGATTGGCTAAGGATGCCCAGAACTGTGCGAAAATGACCTCCCTCTCTGTGTGTTTTGCACATGCTCCTGAGGAAACCTCATTGCCATAGGGAAGAAAATGCCCAGCAAAGTAATACCTAGAAAGTGCAGGAATCACTATTTGGGGACCAGCCCTCTAAACTTGGATTCCATGACTAACTGCATCACCACATCCAGATTTTGTTAGCACTTATACAATGAGTTCTTGTAAGCACTTGAAAGTTCAATGATCCGTCCTGGTTTACTCGTTGCTGGATCTCTGTAGCTGCCTGTTCACCCTCTGGGGTTAGGCCACTCCAGAGGGCAAATGTCTACGGCTTTGTAAATGGTTTTGTACTTGCATGACATCTCTGATCGATTGGTGGTCTCTGCCTGGAGTGCTATGTGCGAAAGTCGTCTGCTGCCTTGTCTGGGCTCAGTGGGGAAGAGGGCTGTGATTGATTTATGCTATCTGCCACAGATACAGGACTGGAGAGTAGTGAGATGCATGCCATGTATTTGTAATTCTGGGCTACTGGATATTCTGTTTCAGGTATGAAAGGAGAGTGTGGTATAGTCTGCCTGCCAGCCTCCAATTTTTTCCTGTTCAGTAGTGCAGGGTAGAGATTGACATAGGTGGTTGGGAGACTTGGGGTCATACAGGAGCCTATTTAAGTGTTAGATAGAGGTGCTATTTCCTATTCTCCTCTAAGGTTCTGTGAAGCTTCAGCTACCAGGTCCACTATGGCCACTGCTCTGAAATCTCAAGCTTATTTTTCTAGCTTGTTTCTCCTGCAAATTTCACACCAGTGGCCATGAGGAGCAGTAAGACAGCATGATGGTTAATACTGAGTGCCAACTTGATTGGATTGAAGGATGCAGTCTTAATCCTGGGTATGTCTGTGAGGGTGTTGCCAGAGGAGATTAACATTTGAGTCAGTGGGCTGGGGAAGGCAGACCCACCCTTAATCTGGATGGGCACCATCTAATCAGCTGCCAGTGAATATAAAGCAGGCAGAAAAACGTGAAAAGGCTAGACTGGCTTAGCCTTCCAGCCTACATCTTTCTCCTGTGCTGGATGCTTCCTACCCTCAAACATCAGACTCCAAGTTCTTCAGTTTTGGAACTCAAACTGGCTCTCCTTGCTCCTCAGCCTGTAGACAGCCTATTGTGGACCTTGTAATCATGTGAGTTAACAGTTAATAAACTTCATATATATATATATATATAATAAACTCATATGTGTGTGTATATATATATATTCCATTAGTTCTGCCCCTCTAGAGAACCCTGACTGATACAGATGGCAAGGTCAGTTTCAAGAATTTGGACTGGAATTTAGTGACTTTGAAGATTCCAAAAGGTGAGGGAAAGAGAGTTACAATGAAGTCAGGCATTTCACTCATTATTTTATTGATTGATTGATTGACTGATTGATTGAGACAGGGTCTCACTCTGTCACCCAGGCTAGAGTGCAGTGGTACCATCACAGCTCACTGCAGTTTCAACCTTTCAACCTTCTGGATTTAAGCGATCCTCCCGCTTCAGCCTCCTGAATAGCTGGGGAGGTTAAACACCATGCCTGCTTAACTTTCGTATTTTTTGTAGAGGTGGGATTTTGCCATGTTGTCAAGACTGGTCTTGAAATCCTGACCTTAAGTGATCCACCTGTCCTGGCCTCCCGAAGTGCTGGAATTATAGGCATGAGCCACCATGCTCAGCCCTCATTTACCCCTTTTTAAGAACTCTATGAGTTAGATTTCATCTACCTCCATATTCCAGGTATAGAAACAGGAGCTCAGAAAGGTTATGTCCCTAGGTCACACAGCTGGTAGCAGGTACTAGCTCTGGGAATCAAACCTAAGTCTGCAGAGGGCTGTGTGACCTCCAGATCTGGGCTGTCTCCTTTCTGAGTCACCCACCACATTAATCTGGTCTTAGGGAATAGTGACCAAGGACATCCAAGTCCTGAGGCTGAAGAAGTTTGTAATAGATGCTGATTTCTTTGCCTCTCAATCTGGCCTGGCCCCAGAACTGGCTTATCCCGCCTCACTCAAGGCAGATGCATCTTCCCCTTCCTACATTCCCAACAGAGTGATTTCCAGGGGATGGCGCAAAGGCTGCGTTACGCAAAAGGCACCATTTTAGAACTCTAATAAATAGCTATTCAATTCAGTCAGCCAAATTAGGGAAGAATCACTCTAAGAATATCTGCTCCCTGCTGAGCTGATTTGAGTGTGACTGACTATCTTGCTTCGTGGAAACCAGGCTGAGCAAAGGGAGGAGTTGACGAGAAAGTTGAGGATTCTCCTTCTAAAGAGGCCTCAGGGATTAAATTAGTCACTTCTGAGGTCTCCTGTCGGACGAGTGATAGAATTTCATCAACTTGTCACTGGAGCCAGAAGAACATGATGTGCTAGATATCTTCCTGCTGTTCCCCTGCAGAGAGAAAGAGTGAAGAAAAGATTCATGTTTTATAGCCTTAGGAGACTGGGGAGGGCAGGGGCTGCCCTCTCAGCCACTGTTTCCTTTCTTCTGGGAGTTGTGACAGGCAGTCTAACTATTGTCAGTAAACTCTCCAATAAAGGCACTGCGGCTCCTCGGCTTGTGCATGTTGGAGAAAGGGGAAAGGCACAACGTGTTCCCCGCCCCATATCTTTGTATTCCTTAAGACAGCCTCACTGCTAGAACACAACAACCCCTCATGTCAGGGGCTTACTGGAATCAGGGCTTATTTCTCACTAAGGTCACAACCCAATGCTGGTCAGCATGGTGGGGGTGGAAATGGAGATATGCTCTACTCACTCAGGGACCCAGGCTCCTTCTGCCTCGGGGTTCTACCATCTTTTAGGGCCACAGAGTCCTTCCCTAGATTATCTTCCAGATGAGGGAAGAAAGAGTGAAGGGTCACACAGGAGTTTTTCCAGGAAGGCCCTGAAGGGGTGTCCATCACTGCTGCCCACATTCCACTGGTCACATTTCAGTCACATGGTCCCATCTAACTGCAGGGAATCCTGGGAAATATGGTCTAGCCGTGTCCCCAGGTAGAAAAAGAGTGAAATTTGGGGAACTTATAGCATCTTGCTGTTTCAGCCTCCACCTAAAATGACCAAGTCCCTATGCCGAGAAAATAAACAAGTCAATGACAACAATAACAACAACAAAACAGATGGTACCAGCCCAGACACAGATGCTCCTCTATTCTTTAATATGGCAGTTATCCAACTCTAGAATCTAGGTCCTTGCTTCTTAAAATGAGTACAAAGCCAAAGCATACATAGAACTTCCAGGTAAACATAGGACACCAGGTAGTTGTGTCAGTTTTACTTGAAATTTTAAGAAATTTTAAAATATTGAATTTTAGCTTTCTTGAAAGATTTAGGCACATGTGTATCCAATGTACCCAAGGGAAGTTGGGATTCCTGAGAGTCCTAGGTTTGTTGTCTTACGTGTTTATGGCTTCCCTTATGGACATTTCAGAAAATGTCAAGGAGACCGAAACATTTGACTAAGTTGTGTCTTTACCCTCCTTTCCTCAGTTCTAAGTCACAGGCATTCCAAACTAAATGGGGGAAAATGAGTTGTGAGTCTACCCAAGACCTAATGATATTAGCAATTCATTTCTGAACCAACTCTGAGTCAGATATTTTGCTAAGGGCTTGCATGTGTTCTGGTTATCTATTGCTAAATAGCAAACAATCCTAAAAGTTAGTGGCGAAAACAACCATTTTATTCTATCTCATGATTGTGTGAGCTAGGGATTCAGGCAGGGTTCAGCAGGGTGATTCTTGTGCTCTACAATGGATCAACTGAGGTTGTTTGGTAGTGTTAAACTGGCAGGCTAGTTTGATGGCTTCATGATGGCTCTACTCAAATATCTGGCACTTTGGCACAGAAGGCCAGAAGACTGGAGTCAGCTAGATCCCCCTCTCACTCATGTGGCAGCTCATGGCTCGAAGAACAAGTGTTCTAAGAGGTTCTAAGAGGGCTACAGTAAAGCTGCAAGGTGTCTTTGACCTAGCCTCAGAAGCCCCAGTGCATTACTTCGGCCACATTCTGTTGGTCAAGTGGGTCACTAAAGACAGCTCAGATTCCAGAAGAGGAGAATTAGACTCACTTTCAATGGGAAAAGTGACAAAGAATTTGCAGGCATCTCATTGAATCTTCACAGCATCTTCACGTGGAAGACACTACTTTTATTCCCATTTTAGAGTTGAATAAACTTTATTTACTTGGTTATCGATACACAGAACCTCATAATCCACATGTTATCAAGAGTTAGTACTCAAAAGCTTAATCTAAATGACTACTGAATAGATGAACCTATTTAAAAAAACTTTCTTATTCCAATTAGTAACTTAGAACTTAAAATGAATGTACTAATATTTATAATACCTTACTTGTTGAAAACTTACTATGTTCCCTTTACTTTCAATTCTCAGAACAATCCTGTATGCTTGTGTGGTCGATTGTATTATTGTTCAAGGCACTGGCATCTTCTCCATGTGAGAGGATTATACTCTCCATCTCATGGCTTTAGTCTTGGGTGTGTGACAAATTTTGGGCTATAAATCATGGGTAGAGTTGATGTGTGCCACTTCCAAGCAGAAGCTTTAACATTCATTGTGTGGTTCTGCTAGAATCTCTTTTTCTTTGGCATGAGATTGACAGTATCCCAAATACAGGCTTCTGTGTCAATCTGCATTATGGGATGAGGATCACATGGAATTGAGCCACAGCCAACCCACAGTGTACATGTGTCTCTAATAAGCAATGGACTTTTGCTGTTGCCAGCCACTGAGATTTTAAGGTTGGTTGTTATTGCAGCATAACTTAGTCCAAGCTGACTGGTATTATTAGTTTTTCCATTATGTAGATGATGTTGAAACAAATGCAGAATAGTTAAATAACTTGTCCACAGTCTAGCACTTAGCTCTAAGCTGTTTGATTCCAGAGCCCTCGACCTTAACTTCCAACCTTCTATATAACTGATGAAAATAAAGACTCGGGCAAGAATGGCCACATGCTTCAGTTGTGTATTTAGGTACCTAATGCACAGATTGTATTATTTTTAGCTCACTGACAACAGCTTGTGTGCCAAAGGCAGCCCTGACTTTTGAGACAGAGCTACTGAGATGTTGCAAGGCCTGGAGATGCAGTTCAATGACTTACTTCATCACAAGAGGGGGCAAAACTATATAAATATTTTTTGAGCATCCTACAGTATTTCATATTTATGAGGTTGACATCGCTTGGGATGATTTAGCCTTTCCTGGCCTGACATGTTTCTCTGCTATTTTCTTTCTAAGTAACAAGAAAAGAAGGAGAAAGTGAAATAGAGGCGTGGCTGTTCCATGAATTACAAGGTGTCAAAGTATTATCTAGAGATTCCTTCTTTCTCAGAGTTGTGCAAAGAACTGCACACTTCTTAGCCGCTGGGTTTACTGGACAACAGTGGTATAAAAAGAAGAGGGAGTGTCACAGTGATTAGGGTGAGAGAACTGCATCTGGACAAGTGTCACAGTGGTTAGGATGAGGGGACTGAATATGAACTTGGAGTACTCTGGCAAGTCACCTAAGTGCTGGTTTTTGGAATCCATGCTGTTCTGGGCACTGCCTTGGCTTGGGGTATTCCCCTTTGCCTCCTACTGATATGTAGTACATAATTTAAAATGATTGACTGGGTGCAGTGGCTCATGTCTGTAATCCTGGCACTTTGGGAGGCTGAGGCAGGTGGATCGTGAGGTCAAGAGATTGAGACCATCCTGGCCAACATGGTGAAACCCCATCTCTACTAAAAATACAAAAAAATTAGCTGGGTGTGGTGGCGTGTGCCCATAGTCCCAGCCACTCAGGAGGCTGAGGCAGAAGAATTGCTTGAACCCGGGAGGTAGAGGTTGCAGTGAGCCAAGATTGCACCACTGCACTTCAGCCTGGTGACAAAGCGTGACTCCGTCTCAAAACAAAACAAAACAAAACAAAACAAGACAAAAACTTTTGGGCTGAAAGCAACCTAAGAATCAACTTAAAGAGGTTTTATGACAAAGAACATCTATTAGCTGGCATAACCAGAACCCTGGAAGTAGGGCAGTTCTAGAGTTGGCTAATTTAGCAGCTCAGTGACATCAGTAAAGACCCAGGTTCTTTCTGTCTTTTTGTTCCATTGTCCTCAGATCATGGACTTGTCTTCTTAGGCTGGCTCCCCTCATGGTCCCAAGATGGCTGCTGTAGTTCCATGTGTAGAAAGCAACGTCTGCTCGTGAAAAAGGGAACTTGCTAGTCATATGCTGTCTTAACACCAGTTCCTTGAAATGGAAATTTGCGTGCAGGGAGTTTGTTGGAAAATGTTCTCAGGAACGACAGCTGTTGGGGAGTTAAGACGGGCAAGGTTGGCCAAAAGGAGGAGTTGAGCTATGATGTGGCTGCAACAGAGGCCTCAGCTGAACTCACAGGGCCCTGTGGGGCTGGGATGGAGCTTCAGCATTTCCCAAACTGTGGCAAGAGGCTGCAGCTCTGTACCTCTGCATTGACTAATCACTGGATGTGGGCTGACACTGAGCAGGTGATAGGCACTCCTGGCAGGTATGAGGAAAGTGCCTGTCTTGGAAGAGGATCTGGGTGGTACAGCTATAGCATCCACTGTTAGTGCTTCTTAGGAGCGCAGGGATCACAATAAAGGAGGCTCTTTTTAGGTGTTTCCCATATGGCCTCTCATGTCCCGCTGGCCAACACAGCATCTCATATCCATTTTTAAACCACATATTGGCAGAGGCAATGGCATTATCATGGTTGATTTGCACTGAGAAAGAGTCACTTTCTGTGGACAGCTCAGACTTCTCTGAAAAAGGTGAACAAAATCAAGGCATGTTAAGGAGGAAGATGGTGGGTGGGATGGGTACTCAGTGGCCATGCAGGGATGATGTCATCCTATTTGTCTGATCTCTTGATGCTGAACACAGTGGAGGAAGCCCCAGATAAGAAGTGCCTGGAAATATCTGCATCTTTCAGTGCTTATCGGAAGAGCATCTATTGAGAAGATGAAGAGCTAGCGCCCACAGTAAGCCTCAGGCTGTAGTAGCAGTGGCAATATGGAAAGAAAGGCTTCTCTCTTTCACATACACTGAATCCAAAATGGTTCTTGTCAAGGTTGGCTGGTGGCCCCATTGTCCTGGCTCCAATGGGGTCCAGATGGCCCTTAAGCATCAGTAAAATCTCTTTGTGTGCAGACATGTTTGGCTCCTTATGTCACCCTACATCTTAGTTTGAGCTCCTTTTAGCACAGACTTTGAGACAAGCATTCAAATATAAGCAATGTAGTTGGAGCTGGAGGTAGGGAAGTGGGGGTATGACCCAGGAAAGGACTGGCTGTAGGGTTGCCAGATAAAATACAGGAAGCCTGTTAAATTAGAAGGTCACACAATGAATAATTTTTTAATACAAGCATGTCCTGTGCAATATTTTTCAGACAAATAAAGAATCAATTGTTTAATATGTGTTCCAAATATTGCCTGGAGCATACTTACACGACCAAAAAAAAAATTCAGTTTTATCTGAAATTCAGTTAACTGGGGTCCTGTAATTTTTACTTGTGAAATCTGACGATCTAGGATTACAGCCAATAATGAGTATGTGATTGAGTCAGCTGTTACTGAAGGTGACTATAGTTTTATCCTACTGTGGCCTCTGGGAACCAGTGTAGATCACACGTCGGGAGTTGGATAATCTAGCAGCTCAGGAGGCAAGGGAGCTGGGATGTTTCACACCTACTCCACCAGTCTTTGGTTGAAAGCTTGGGTTGGGGCAGGGTGTTCGTTCTGTGGTGGTGATCTCTTGGCTCTTCTGAATTTCCCTGAGCACAGACAGAGAAGCCTTCCTTGTGTGACTCCTGAGAAAGCCCTCAAGCAAAGAGACAGAGGTCCTAACCGTTGACAGTCAGCTGATGCCCTCTGAAGTGGTAAGACTCAAGGGTATGAGCAGGGCACCTACAGTGCCCTAGGGCCTCATTTACAGAACAGATGTCCCAGTACTAGAAACTGTTAGAAGCAAAGTCTTTGGTATCAAGAGATCTGGGTTGGAATATTGATCCTACCGCTGAATTTGTGAGCTTGGACCCATTACTTCTTAGCCCCATTTCCTCATCAGTAAAATGGGTCTAATGATATGTACTCCATCAGGTTATTGTGAAGATTAAAACTAAAAAAGTATAGGCCAGGTGCAGTGGCTCACATCTGTAATCCTAGCACTTTGGGAGGCTAAGGCAGGTGCATCACTTGAGATCAGGAGTTTGAGACCAGCCTGGTCAACATGACAAAACCCCATCTCTACTAATAACACAACAAATTAGCAGGGTGTGGTGGTTCATGCCTGTAATCTCAGCTACTTGGGAGTTTGAGGCATGAGAATCACTTGAACCTAGGAGGTGGAGGTCGCAGTGAGCTGAGATCACGTCAGTGCACTCCAGCCTGGGTGAAAGAGTGAAACTATGTCTCAAAAAAAAAAAAAAAAAGTAAAAAAGTATAAAAGTACATACTATGCCTAATACCTAGTAATTGTTAAAAAAAAAAAAATCTGATCATGACGATGTTAAAATGTACAGGCTTTGAGGTCAGACGGACCTGAACTTGAATCTTAACTCTACCATCTACTAGCTGGTGACCCTGGACAAGCTACGTCACCTCTTGGTCTCAGGTTTTCTTATTTGTAAAAGGTGGATGATATTCACCTCCTAGAACTGTTGTGAGATTGGAAAGAAAGGAAAGATATTAAGTGCTCAGTGTCTGGCACAGTACAGACAATCACATCAATGTGTGCTTGCACTGTTATTTCTTCCAGAGGCATGAGGAAGAGATGAATTCATCACTGAGTGGTCCATGCCTAATCTGAGATGCAGCTCTGCTCAAGTCTATCCAGTTAGTTAATGGAATTCAGAGATGGGATGAATTAAGCCTATGGTAGGGCTGGGATTTCAGAGGAGAGGAAATCCAGGTAGTTGTTAGGCATTGCCATCCTTCTGGGAATAGGTCCCCACCCTCTTGAATTTAGGCACAGCCACATGACTTGCTTTGGCCAACAAAATGTGAGAGAGGTGGGTGGTACTTCCAGGTGGAAGCTCCAGTGGCGATGCCTGAATGCATGCTTGGTCTGTGCACCACATGTGCTGTGTTTGCTGTGTATTTTCCCCTCCCTGATGATCAGTGAAGGCTGTGATGGTGGAAGCTGGGAACCTGGGTTCCTGACTGGGGCTGGCATGGCGCAGGGCCCTCAGACAACTCCTGATGGACATACAGTGTGCATGAGAAGTAATCTTCACTATTTGAGGGGTTGTTTGTTTGCACATAGTGACTTTGTCCCGGGATCAGCAAAGTGATGCTGGCCAAATGATGGGAGCACTGCCATGCAGATTTACTTACCGTGTATGGCTGCTGTCACACCACAAAGGCATAGCTGAGTAGTTACAACAGAGATCATCTGGCCCTCAAAGCCTAAAGCACCTACTAAGTGGCCCTCTATAGGAAGAGTTTACTAATGAGTCTATCCTGAATGACATAGGGGTTATTCATCTTCTGCTCTATCTCACCTGGGATTCTACATTTCCAACAAGCTCCCAGGAAAGGTCGATGCTGCCGGTCGGTCCGTGGACCCTCTTTTGAGTAGTGAGGCTCTAGGGCAAGTTGTCTCAATCTCAGCACTATTGACATTTTGGGCCAGATAATTGTGTTGTGGGGGCCGCCCCATGCATTGGAGGTTGCTTATAACAGCATCTTGGTTTCCACCCATGAGATGCCAAGAGTTTCCCCCTAAGCTGTGACAACCAAAAGTGTCTCCAGACATTGCCAAGTGTCCCCTGGGGTGCAAACTGTCCCTAGATGGGAGCCACTGCTCTAGGGAGTTTCCAGTAAGCTCACAGTTCTCTGGGGTCTTGATAAGAAACCCTTGGCAAAAGGTTTGGAATATCTCCTGTCTGTTTGATCCCAAGAATGATGGAAACAGTGCAAATAATGGAGAGGTGCTGAGTCAGGCAGGAAGAGCCAGGGTCAAGGGACATGCAGAGGATGCCAGGAACGAAAACAATGAAGTCAGTGATACTCTTCTGCTCTGCTTTGAGTAATGTGTACTTTTTAAACGTTTCGCTAGAAAACTTGGATAAGATAGGTGGATAAATATCGCTGCTTAGGAAGTTTAGAGTCTGGAAAAACAATTCTAATTTGAAGGCTTCCTCATGGATGGCTAAGAGAGCCTTGCCAGATGTGCCTGCCAGCCAGACATTCGCAGTGAGGCCATCCCAGCCTCTTCTGCCTCACTCTTTCCCATCACAGTGCTGCCCTGTGGGATCGGGCAGCTGACTGTCGTCTTCACTTCTCCCTCATTTTAGAAGAGACAAGGGGAAACATTATCACACGCCACCCTTGCTGTGTCATCCCAGGGGCATGCTGACTTCCATCTGCTGCAAGAACAGGCCTCAAACTAGGTAAATCAGAGGTGGCCGCTGCTGTGCAGACTGAGGGCGCTTTGAAATCAGGGGAAAGAATTGTCAACATGTCTCAGTTTTTACAGTTTGCATCTGACCACAAGAAGAAAATCCTAACAGTCTGTGTCTATTTTTTTGTAGATCCTTTGACATAGAATATGGTTTATTATTGTATTCATTTTTCTGGCTTGTCTAAAATTACAAGAGCCATACATAATTGTTATTTTGTGATTTAAAACAGTACAGAAATGGGTACAGTTAAGAGAGAAGCCCTTCTCACTTCCCTGCAATCCCACATCTCGGCATGAAATACTATGACGAGGTTGAGTATGATCCCTCCAGAGAGCTCTAGGTATTTAATACACACGTGTAGTGTTTACATACAAGATCATACTACATATGTATAAGATGGTTCTGCTTTACTGTTTTCTTTCCCTATCAGGGCCAGGGGTGCAGAATTTAAGGAGGCACCTACTCTCAGGGTCATGTTAGCATAGGGACATGGTTTGTACAACCCTGACAGTGAGCAAGTCCTTAAATTTTGTGTCCCAGGTGGCTCACTCTTAAGGAAGTAATACTTTTCCCTATGTCCTGGTTCTCCCTGCTTAGTATATCTTGGATATCTATGTCAGTTCAACAGCCCTACTTCATTTTTTTTCATAATACAGTTTAAAGGTAACTATTGCCAGGTGTGATGCGTCATGCCTGTAATCCAAGCACTATGGGAGGCCAGGACAGGAGGATCACCTGAGCCCAGGATTTGAGACCAGCCTGGGCAACATGGTGAAACTGTGACTCTATAATAAATAAATAAATAAATAAATAAATAAATAAATAAATAAAGCTGGGCATGGTGGTGAGTGCCTGTAGTCCCAACTACTTGGGAGGCTGAGGTGGGAGGATTGCTTGAGCCTGGGAGGTCAAGGCTGCCATCAGCTGTGATCACACCACTGCGCTCCAGCCTGGGTGACAGAGTGAGACCCTATCTCAAAAAAGAAAAAAGATAACAAAAAATATAAAAATAAAATAAAGGGTAACTTTTGCCTTAGTTTGATTTTTGTCTACCCAGTATGACACCAACAAAGCAATCTGGACATAGCCTTTGCAGGTGTCTTGCCTCTGCTACCTTCTAGAGACTTCTATGCCTGTGTTGCTTGGCTGTGTAGCCCCTTCCTTGAGCTGCCCAGGTTAATGGGTGGAGGGGACAGTGGTAAGAAGCTGAGAGAGGCAAAGTAGACTTCAGTCAGGAAAGGCTCAAGCTACTTGGAAAAATGGTGCACAAGGTGAGAGAAAGGGGCAAGAGGGGCGCTGTAGGAAGAGGCAGAGAAAGGAGAGTTGGGGGGAGTAGCTGCTTCCGTGAGTGCGAATTTGAGAAAAGAAATGTGAAGAGGAAACGTAGGCCACGTTCCAGGGTGTGATTCAAGTGTTCTTGGAGGAGGAGATTTGCATCACTCCTCAAGGTGTTCTGGAGGTGGGTTTGTTTAATGGGGCGCATCATGGCTTAGAGCCCAGACCCAAGGCTAATTGACCAGAACTGGGTTACCTGTGCCTATTTGGTAAAGTTGGAGTAGGATCACAGGAGCCTGGGAGGGTTCCTCATTTTTCAAATAATCAGCTCTCCTACCAATAGGGAGGTTTTTAAAAAACTTCTATTTTAAGTTCAGGAGTACATGTGCAGGTTTGTTATATAGGTAAACTGTGTCATAGAGGTTTTGTGTACAGATTATTTCATCACCCAGGTACTAAGCATACTACTCAATAGATATTTTTTCCGATCCTCTCCTCTTCCCACCCTCCACCTTCTGATAGGCCCCAGTGTGTTATTTGCCCCTATGTGTTCTCATCATTTAGCTCCCACTTATAAGTAAGAACATGTGGTATTTATTTTTTTGTTCCTGCATTAGTTTACTGAGAATAATGGCCTCCAGCTCCATCCATGTGACTGCAAAGGACATGATCCTGTTCTTTTTCATAGCTGCATAGTATTCCATGGTATATATGCACCACATTTTCTTTATACAGTCTAGTGGATCTACACTGATGGGCATTAGGTTGATTCCATGTCTTTGCTATTGTGTTGCAATGAACATATGTATGCATGTGTCCTTATGGTAGAAAGATTTATATTTCTTTGGGTATATGCCCAGTAATGGAATTGCTGAGTCGAATGGTTATTCTGTTTTACTGCTTTCCACAATGGCTGAATTAATTTACATTCCCACCAGAAGTCATAAGGTTCTCCACAACCTCACAAGCATCTATTATCTTTTGGCTCTTTAATAATAAACATTCTGACTGGTGTGAGATGGTATCTCATTGTGGTTTTGATTTGCATTTCTCTAATGATTGGTGATATTGAACATTTTTTCATATGCTTGTTGGCGGCATGTACGTCTTCTTTTGAAAAGTGTCTGTTCATGTCCTTTGTCCACTTTTTAATGATTTTTGATTGTGAATTTGTGTGGGTTCCTTATAGACTCTAGATATTAGACCTTTGTCAGATGCACAGTTTGCAAATAATATGGGGTCCTAGGCCACTTTGAGGAGTTTGGAAATCTACAAACCTATTCCTCAGATCAATGCAGGTGAGCAAATACACACAATATTTTGCCAACAGTTTTTAGGGGATTTTGAACCCAAAAGCCCAACCTCAGCCCCTGTGTCAAGCAAGGATGCTGGGGAGGGCTCTGCTTGACGCCACAGTTCCAGCCACCTGCAAATCAACTCATGCTGAAAATATGCCCAGTCAGTGACCACATTTCAGTCTCCAAGAGTGCCTTGTGGAGGCAGATACAAACTTGAAACCTACGTATTCTAGAGTCTTGGCCTCTCCTGCTTGACAGCAAGAGGAATACTCGGCAGTTTGGTGGAAGTTACTGACACAGAAATCTTACGATGGGAATTTGCCTCTGAAATCCCAGTTGGAGACCATTAGTGGAGCGATTTGTGGCTCCTTGCTTTGCTAGGTGTACCAAGAGCAGTTCTGTTTTTAGGAGGCAGCCATCCAGGACTGGGAAGGGGCAGGCTAGAAGAATCTAAGCCCCAGTGAAGGATACCGAGTAGAAGATGAAGAATGATGAGGATGTAAATTCTTGGCATCTGAAAGAAGCCTGAAAGACTGGAGGCTAAGACCAGCCTTGAAAAGTTGTAACAGGAGACTAAGTGGCATTTTCTCCCATCATCTCAGACTGGCTGACAGTGGCACAGAGCTAGAGAGATTTCTGTACCACCATGGGGGTAGGGGAGAACAGGGAGGCAGCACTCTGTCCTCAGGCCTGACAAGGTTGGCAAAATAGGTCCTATTGCTACTAATCGTCATTACTGCCTTTCCACTCTCTATCAGTTTAAAAGAACAAAATGAGAGGGAAGAGTCCTGTGGCTTTGGAGGGAGTGTAATTCTTCTCCTTCTTCTCTTTCATCTTCCTTCAGCTCTTTCTTTTCCTTCCTTCTCCTTTTCCTTCTCCTTCTTCCTTTCCTTCTCCTTTTATTCCTCCTCCACTTCCTCCTCCCGCTCCTCCCTGCACCATTTAAAGCTATTCTAACCTCACTGGGGAAAGAAGGGGAACTGTGCTTTCTAAGGCCAAGCAAAATGAATTGGAAGACAATCATGTTTTGTCTTAGTTCCACTTCCCTTAGATGCAGGCTCTGAGACAAGGCATTTACTGCAATTAGTTTGTTTAGGAGGAGATTCGAGGCAACACTGATAGGAGAAATGGGAACGTGAGTCAGGGAAGGGAAGAAGCCACACTCTTCAGTGTGTGTCACAGAGCAAAGTATTACTACTTGCAATAGGAGCTTAATCCAACTGGGGACCTCTGACAGTCAACAGAAACCATGCCTTCTGAGATATTACTGATAGGGGCTGGGATATTGATTTAACAACTCTGGAGAGCCATTGATTACCTCCTCCTCTTGAAAGGTGTTAATTCCCTGGTTAATTTCAGCCTGCTGCTTTCACCAGCAGAGTGGGCTCCAATCCTCAGAGGAAGCCCCCAGGCAAAGAGACAAAGAGACACAGGTGCTGGCCAACGAAGTTAGGTTGACACATTATTTGATTCCATTCATAGCAAGTTCAGAGAGAAGCAAAACAAATCTATGGTGTTAGAAGTCAAGACAGCGGGTACCTTGTGAGGGGATGATTATAGGAAGGTTTCTAAGATTCTGATCTTGTCTTGTTTATTGATCTGTCTTCACACAGATGTGTTCATTTCATGCAAATCCATTGTCCTGTATACTTGTAATCAGTGTACTTTTCTACATGTCTTTTATACTTAAATACATTTACAAAAATACGAAGTCTTATTTCTTGGGATGGGCTTTTTCTAGTAACTCAAAGTGTCTGAAAAATTCCACAATTGAACCAAGATGTCACCAAGGGAGACATTACCCAAAGGAAAGTGGGAATTCAGCTGAGCAGAGATGAGGACGGCATCATCCAGACATGACAAATGACCTGTCACTCCAACAGAAACTACTAGGATCAAACACAAAGAAAGGAAATGGGTGGGAAGAAGTCAATTTTGAGATTACTTCCCACCCAGCCCCAGTAAACTACGATTTCTTGAAAAACCAGTTGCAAATGTTTGGCAGTAGCTTTGCCAAGAAGGTCCTCTGAGAAAGGATTCCAGATGGGTAGGATGTTTTCCCAATTAAGTCTTTTGTCTCCAGGCTCCAGGGAGACCTGGCAGGGGCCGGCGGTGCAGCCAAACACACATGAGGGACCCATGGGCTTCTTCAAACTTCCCACTAACTGTTGTGATTAACCACGCTGTGGCTCCAATTAGATAAATAAAAGCAACATGTTGAAAGAATAGCAGCAGGAGGTAATGTGCATATCATTAAAGAACAAGTTACAAATATGTGTCCTTTGGTGAGCCTAATAGAGACATGTTGCATGGAGCTGAGACAAATGCTGAGTCTGCTGGTTTGAGGTTGCACCCTGAGTTTGCCATGGGTTGTGAGCTGGGTAGATATTAGCAAGAATGTTATTAAGGAATAATCGCTATTTTTTTAGGGCTTCCTATGTATCGGGCACTGTGTGAAGTGCTTTGCATGCAATGCTATTGAAGCAGGTTGTATTTATTCCATTTTATGCTGAAGAAACCGAGGTCCCAAACGGATGGGAGAATGGATAAAGGTTAAACAGTTAACCAGTGTCTGGGTCTGCCTGAATCCAAAGTCCACCTGATTTTTATTTTTTATTGAAATTGAGGTATAATTTACATATAGGAATATATGGACATCTTAAGTGTAAGAAACTGTTACCTATGTGTACACCTATGCAGCCACCACCCAGGTCAAGCTATGGAGCATCCCTGCCATTCCTGAAGGTTCTCTCATGCCCCTTTTTCAGTCACTATCACCCCCAAAGAAAGTGCCGCTCTGATTTCTCTCACCGCAGATTAGTTTTGCCTGTCCTTGAACTTCATAGGTGGCAGTCTACAGTGTGTGCTGTTTTATATCTAGCCTCTTTCACTCAACATGTTTTTGAGATTTACCCATATGTACACTGCTTGAATTAGTAGCTCATTCATTTTTCATTGCTGAATAGTATCCCACTGTAGAAATATACTGCATTTATTGATTTGTTCTGCTGATAGGTATTCAGATTGTTTCCAGTTTTTAAGACAAAGTGCTTTAAACCACATATTTCACTGTAGATTGATGAAGGCAGCTGGGTTACTTGTTTTTTTTCTTTTTTCTTTTTTTGAGATGGAGTCTCGCTCTGTCACCCAGGCTGGAGTGCAGTGGCATGATATTGGCTCACTGCAACCTCCTCCTCCCAGGTTCAGGCAATTCTCATGCCTCAGTCTCCTGAGCAGCTGGGATTATAGGCATGCGCCACCACACTTGGCTAATTTCTGTGTTTTTATTAGAGGTGGGGTTTCACCATGTTGGCCAGGCTGGTCTCGAACTCCTGCCTGCCTCGGCCTCCCAAAGTGCTAGAATTACAGGCGTGAGCCACCATGCCTGGCCAGCTGGGTTACTTGTAATAGTTGGGAAGGGGCACTTACCTGAAAAAAGAAGGTTTCAGAGGTCACAACCGTGAGCAGTAAACCGAGGAAAAAAATGAAAGCTGAACGGGATCTTCTTACTCAGGGATTTCTGCATGGCTCCCTCCTTCAAGTCTTTCATTCAGGCCTGTGCTCTGATGTTGCATCCTGCATACAATGGCACTTCCTAACAGATGAAATGATGGCACAGGCATGCAATCTGCAAAATCCATACCGCAGGAAATTCTAGAGGACAAATGACCTGGCCATTTCAACAAAAATCTGCAAGAAACAAAAAAACGAAGAAAGGAAATAGGTAAGAACCTAAAGACTGAAAGAGATTTGTTTGAATCTGAATTTAAGTAAGGTTGAGAGCATGTAAAAATATTTGCGACAATGGAGGCATATGAACACTGATGGGCTATGACAGCATAGGAAGGAGTCCTGGTTATTTTTTAAGTGTGATAATGGCATTGAGGTTATGTTTTGTAAAAAAGAAGAGTCTCTCTCTCTCTCTTTTTTTTGAGATGGAGCTTTGCTCTTGTTGCCCAGGCTGGATGGAGTGCAGTGGCATGATCTCGGCTCCCCGCAACCCCCGCCTCCCAGGTTCAAGTGATTCTCCTGCCTCAGCCTCCCAGGATTGCAGGCATGCGCCACCACGCCCAGCTACTTTTGTAGTTTTAGTAGACTCAGGGTTTCTCCATGTTGGTCAGGCTGGTCTCTAACTCTCGACCTCAGGTGATCCTCCCACCTCGGTCTCCCAGAGTGCTGGGATCACAGGCGTGAGCCACCGCGCCCAGCCTAAAAGTGTCTGTCTTTTAGAGTTAAAATAAATGACGCCTCTCCATCTTCACACTCTATCTTGCTTACCTTGTGAGGGGAGGAAAGATTTCTTTCCTCACCCATTACTAGGTTTATGACTGAGATCTCTATAATAAAAGACAGATTCATAAGAGAAAAAGCATAGAAATTTATTTAATATAGTTTATCTGACCTAAGGGCCTTTAGAAGTGAAAGACTGAAAAAAACAACAATGGGGAAATCTGTATTTTTATGCTAAGTTTGAAGAAGAGGTGGACAGTCCTAGAGAAGTATGATTGGACAAAGAGGGTGTGATGTAGTGATAATAACCTCGGGGCTTGTTTGTTCAGATTCTTCGCTGAGTGCCTGTGTCATGGACTTCCCTTTCCTCTGGTTGTCAGGTGGGCACTGCCCACATGAGTAGCATTCCACTGTATTCCAATGAAGCTCTTATGACTGACTTCAGCAGAAGGTCAGAGGATTCTTTGATATTTGATGGTGTGCTTCAGGGCAGATGGGTGGGGGTCAGAGAGACCTTCCCGCTTCTGTGGTTTTCTCAAATGCCAAGATGCTCTATTTTGGGGTAGCACGTCTTAAACCCCAGCACCTGCCTAATGTTACTTAGTAGCTCTCATTTCCCCCGGACACGTTTCCTTTTTGCTTTCTTGTGTAGAAGTTTCATAAAGGCAAGACCTTCATCTTATTCACAGCAGTTGATTCTATCGCCTTGTACGGCACCTGACACATAGAAGGTGCTCAATAAATATTTGTTGAATGGATGCATGAAGTGTTTGAGTAAGGTTCCCCTGCAAGTAAAATGTCAAAGAACTGAGAAACAGAAGGAAACCGTGAAGCCTGGGGACATCGTTTCTGAAATCAGATTGTTTTTTTTAACAGTGCAAAGAGCTGGCTGTGAAAGGCAGCTTTGTTAGAACTATTTGTGAAACTCTCACTTGTGCCTGATTGGGGTGAGACAAAAATCAACCTCCCTAAAGGACTCCCAGCTTGAGCTGTGACCGCCGCGCTACGGGCTTGTAGCTGGGGTCCATGGGAAGCCTGTGACCGGGGCATGGGCTGCTGCAGTTGAGGATGCGCCTGTCATTATTTAATTAAATCATCTTGGGCATGTCCCTTAACCTCTCTGAGCCTCAGTTTCATCTATGGTAAAGGAGGTTGATCATACATCCACCCACAGGGGTTCTGAGAGAAGCAAAGGATGGGCCGGTTCCAAAGAACTGCATTTGATAGTTCCCCTCCTCCCCCCACCCTACCCCTTCCCCAGGTGATTCTCAAGCTGGTGTCCCTGGGACCACCCTTGGAGAAACCATACCGATCGGAGTCACTTGAAACGCAGAAGAAAAGATTCTAAAGTTGTGCCTAAATCAAAAATTGCTAACAGTCAAACTGCCTTTAAAAATTCTCTGGGAAGGGACCTCCTGGGAGAGGATGACCATCTCTCCATGAGCTCAACACAGTCAGTGTTTCCTTCAGTGCTGGAACAGACCATGGTGCTTTCCCTGGGCCCCAGATGAACGGGGTGACTTGAGGCTCACCCCCTCACCACTCCTTATGGGAAGACACTGCCACTAAGCAGGGCTCAGAGAAACTGGGACCCTGTGGTTGGCACAGCCAGGTTCTGAACGCGGGCCATCTGGCCCCAGAGCCAGGGTCCTAACCCCTGTGCAGTGTGGATGTTCAAGAGGACCTCCATGGACCAGCAGTGCTTGGGTTAAAGCAGCGTTAGGCCTGTGTCTGGGCGTGGCGAGCATGCAGAGGGGAAGAGGGGAGGAGTGAGGTGTGCAGCGCAGCGGAGATAACCACAGAAACCACAGTGAGAGAGGCATGGGCCTTCGCCGGGCTTCAGTGGCCTCTGGCCCCATGGGCAGGATTAGGCTTTGATTAAAAATTGGCTCAGCCACCGGTCCTTGCCCAAGCTGCTCACAAATCAGAGAGGCTGGCTGCCTTGTTTCCTCTGTTTGTTTCTTTTCTTTTCCTTCTTGGTTATAGGCATTGCACAGTGTTGGTATAGCTCAGAAGGAGACCCTAGGACAAGGAAAAGGTTTGCACGATCCCCAGCTGACCATCAACAGGGACCTGCCTTGGGTCAGAAAGGACCTGCCCAGACACGTCCGTGCGTCCTCCAAGACTGGGGAGGAGGAGGCAAGATTGCTGGCTTCCTTCCAGACTCTGCAACCACTTCCCTTCCTCCCTCTCTCCTGCTATTAAATTTAGGTCTCTTTCCGGAATGTTCTAAGCCTTTCTAAAGGCAGCAACACACTCTGTTCCTGCGTTGGCTGTTAGCTCTGAGAAACCAGGAATGAATTGCCAAATAACTGCTGATGGCTTGGAGCCTGGACTCTGGGCCCACCCCTGGGATGAGTCATTGCTCCTCGGAAGGACTTCTCCCTCCTAAGACCCCTGAGCTGCTCCAGGTGTGGCTGTAAAAGCTGGCCTCCGAAAGGCTTCTGTCTCTACCCTCTTCCTGATCGCCCTGCTCATCACCCCATGGTCCTCTCCCTGATGCCAGCTCATTCATTCCATCAGTCTCTTTCGCAGACCCCGACAGGCTCTGCCTGGGCGGGCTGATCCCACCCTAATGGTGTCCAACAACTGCTGGCTTTGCCTGAGGGTTCTCTCTGGCTGCCCCAGCCAGCCCAGCCTCTGGTACAAGCCAGGCCAGAAGTTCCAGGGTGATACCCACTCCAGCTATGCCTGGTGGACACCCACCCCAGCTACTATGCCCCTCCATGGGGATTGCTAAGGTGTGTTCCACTCCCCACACTGCAGACTCCAATTCCCCACAGACACACCCTGGAGGGCTTTTCTCCCTTCCCTGTCTCACTTCCCTTCTGTTACTGGGTCACCTAACCACTTGTACTGACATCTGTGCCAGTGGGAACTCAACCTTGGGAGTGCCTTTCAGATGCTTAACACATACTCATGGTCAGCCAGGTAACTAACCTCTTGGGCCTGTCTTAGGCAAAAGAAGTGTGACCACAAACAGATAGACTGACCCCAGACATGGCAAAGGTCAGCCTCACAGACACAAGGGCTCTTGAAGTACTATTACCAAATTTGCAATTTGCTTTTAAAAGATTTGAGTTCCTATTGTGGGCCAAGCAGTGTGCCAGGCTCTGGTGATATGGGGTTGGGCAAATTAGACAAGGACTTCCTTTACTGGGGCATACATGCTGGTGGAACCATCCAATGACTAAGAAGAAAATGTCAATTTTAAGTGTTA
Organism: Cheracebus regulus; assembly: GCA_963574635.1. NCBI lineage: Eukaryota > Metazoa > Chordata > Mammalia > Primates > Pitheciidae > Cheracebus > Cheracebus regulus. Next base: position 53,392 of record CAUYQU010070104.1, on the reverse strand, counting down.
TGCAGAGCGTAATGTGTTACTTTAGGTGCTTAGGGAAAGTCACATTTAGGCTGAGCTATGAATACAAAGGAGCCAAGTGGATAAAGATAAGACAGATGGGCCGGGCTTGGTGGCTCATGCCTGTAATCCCAGCACTTTGGGACGTTGAGGTGGGTGAGTTGCTTGAGCCCAGATGTTTGAGATCAGCCTGATAATGTGGTGAGACACCGTCTCTATAGAAAATGTAAAAATGAGCCAGGAATAATGGTATGCACCTGTAGTCCCAGCTACTCAGAAGGCTGAGGTGGGAGGATCATAACCCCAAGAGGTTGAGGCTGCAGTGAGCCATGATTGCACCACTGCGCTTCAGCCTGGGCAACAGAACAAGATACTGTCTCAAAAAAAAAAAAAATACAGAAGGAGACCACAGATAGAGGGAGCAAAAGCATGAAAGTGGAAAGCTTTCTCAGAGTGCTATGAATGGAGTGGTTTTCTGGAAGCTGGGCAGTGACTAAGGGCAGTGCCTGGTACAGAGTGTAGGCTTCACCAAGAGAGCCAACCTGGTCTTGGGATTAGGGCAGAATTCTCTGCAGAAGTAAGGAGACATAAATGTGAAGAATCAGAAGGAGTAATTGAGGACTAGGAAGAGAAAGAGACTTTCAGGCAGAGAGAACAGCGTATGCAAAGGCCCTGTGGCTAGAGACTGCCCAGTCCATTTTGACTGGCTAAATAGGAATGAAGGGGTAGAGGGCTCAAGATGAGGCTGGAGGGGTAGTGTGATTGATAATATTATTGTTCAGCAAATGTTCACTCTCCTCCCTGACCATTTAGGGAAGAGGATACTTCCCCTGCCCCACTGACTTGAGGCTTGTCCTTATGACTTGCTTGAGTCCATAGAATATGAGCAACTATAACAAAAGCAGAGGCTTGAAGTATGCAATTGAACTTGGTCTCTGGCATTCCCACCGTTGCCTGAAAAGAGTATATTCTGGTTAGCAAGTGAAGCAGACTGCGGTCGATCCTCAGCCTGGAGCTAACTGAACCATAGAGTCAGTGGAAAGAATCAATAGTTATTTTAAGTCACCAAATGTTGAGGTTGTTACACAGCATTGTTTTGATAATAACTGACTAATACAAATGGGTAGGGAACCGATCCTGCAGGGAGACCACTAAAAAGTTATGTAGGAAGCTCTTGCTACCTGCTCAGGTTGGTCAGCTGGGTTGGGAGTTTACTTCTATGCAGTTGTCCTGCAAAGATGATGTAGTGCAGATCAATGAATGATTTATGGGAAGCTGAAAAGTTACCTTTTGGGTGAGACCAAGGATCCAGGCTGCTGAGAATAAGCCTTCATATGACACAAATCCTAAGCTTGGCCTTCCTCATCAGTCCCAGGTAAAAGGACCATCTGTGTGCAAGGTGTAGGATGTTTAGTGTGAAGTCGGGTCATGCTGTTGTTTCCAAGATGAACTCTTTGTGGGCAAAGATTTAACTGTGGACAGAAGTGCAGGTAAATATGCTGACAGAAATGAGAGAAAATGGAAGCATGCAAACTCAGGGAATAAAATGTTATACTTTCAAAGTGACAGTGGAAGGCTGACCACCATTTTGTTTCCTCCCAAAGGGCTGCTGGCTCTTGAAATGCAAGCTCCCAGCAGCATTGGTGGTTCTGGAATGGGAGCATCTGTTCTCCAGGGGAATGACAGGGCAGAGCAGGAATCTGCAGTGTGGGGAGGAGACGGGACAAAGGGTGGGGGATAGTGTAGACATGATCAGATGGGTCACTGTCTGGAACAAGCCATTTAAGAAGACCACATGAGCAAAGTCAGCCTTGATCTGGGTTGGCAGCTGGGTGGCGGTGGGGGAGAGAGTGTTATGGACTCAAAAGCCTGGACTCCTATGAGGACATTTCAGGAGAAGTCACAGCCTTCCCTCGTCAGCTCTTGGAATAACTAGATTTCCTTCTTCATCTTAGAAAAATGCTTCTAGAGTCAACTGATAGCAATTGAAACAGCAGAAGCATCCAGTTTTTTGTTAAAATCCTGCTTTCATTACAGCCACATGGGATGGATCTAGAACTGACTTATGGAGCTCAGGGATTCTGTGGAGTCATACTTGGCCTTCACAGCAGGAGAACGAGAAAGACAGAGAGAGGGGAAAGCAGGCAGGGGGTGTGACCTCTCTACTTGGGATGAAAAAGCTCCTTTTCTCTCCAACATACACAGGCACAGAAGTCCTCTCAGGGGAGGTATTGTGGCCTGACTCTCACTTTGGGAAGATTCTTCTCCTGCTGCTGTTTAGGACCAGAGCATGTTTTCTCTCCAAAGACTGGGCCCCTGTTTTCTGCCTCCAGGACAACCCTCTTGGACTCACCTTGTTAACCTGAGTATCCCACCATTCTCTGTCTTGATGGTAGAACTGGGGAGTCCTGAGGCACAGATGCTCAATGGCTCAGGTGAATGAAATGGTCTCATATACTCAGCTTGTCAGAGGCTCAGAGCATTAGCCAATTGCTTCTCCCTTTATTCACGCAACACATATTTATCCATTATCTACTATGTGTCACTCACTGGAGCTACAGAAGTGAAGGCACAGTCTGACTGGTGGGAATAATGCTTCTCAACACTTTTGATGCCATAGCACATACTGAAAAGGATCATTTTATAGGACGGAACTCTGAGCTGCGTGGTAGCATTGCAGAGTTTCTCTCTTCTCTACTTTACCTTCTTCTGTTACCCTTGGTTTGTGTGGACCATATCCCCAAAAGTGGAGGTGGAGGCTGTTAATATGCCAAAATCTATACAGGTGGTGAACATGTTAATATTGAAAAATTCAAAATTATCAGAATGTCCATCTTAACATAAGCAGCTCCTGAGACAAAGATTCAAGAGCAGCTGTTATTGGGGTAGAGGGGCTTGTAGACAGCCCCAGGAGGGAAAGAAAAAGTGACATGGAGAAGAGCAGGCAACCAATCAAGGCAGGTTATTAAGCCAACATGCTGCTGTGGGCATGGAGCTTGTTCCCATGGAGAAAGCTCTGGGATGCAGTGTGGAGCACACACCTGAGTTGTCCCACCCAATGCGTAAGGGAGCTGAAGCATTTATACGCTGATTCCCCCTTGGTCATTGGTCAAGAGCTGTTCCTGGCAGGTGTTAATTCTATGGCAGTTTCTCCTGCCGAAGTGATTGGCAGCATGGCATTCTGCAGATCTGAAACAAGACTTTCCACACAGAAACGCAGAGCGGGCAGTGGAATTTGGCTGGAGCACACAGAACTGTTAGAGAGATGGGCGGGGTGTGGACAGATCTTGCTAGATGCATCCCTGGGGTGGTTAGTAAAATATCTGATAACACATTCTTCAAGCCCAGGATAACGTGGATCTATATTCATTGACATAGAAGTGCTCAACTGCACATTATTGGGTGAATGAAAGCAGCATAGAGAATATCCAGTAGAGTTAGACCATTTAGATGGCTTATTTTTCTGTGTGTAAATGTGTCCCACACACTTGAAGGCAACGCTGGGACCAGGGTGAAGCAGCAAGGCTCTTGCTTTGGGGTGAAGTCTAAGGAAGTGTCAAAAAGCTCAGTAATCAAGATAAATATTTCGATACAACATTTAAAAAATATCAACATTGATGCAAAAATTCCACAATGAACAAGGTCAGAATCTGACCTTGTATTTGCACAACTCAGCCTCATTCACTTCATCCTAATCCCAGCCCTGTCTCCTTAAAATTTTGACCAGTTGAGGCAGAGAGAGACAATTGGAGAGAAACTCTGGTTTCTTTCCTCTTCTAGCCCTCCAACTTCTTGTTAGTGCCTTCCTTGGCCAGTTCCAACCACAGCTGACATTAGAGCCTTAAAATACCCACCTGCAGGGGATGGCCTCCCCTCTCCTCCTCCTCCCTGTTCTGTCTCTTCTCTCACCCTCCACCCCCAGCAAAGAGCAGAGCAGCTAAAGGACAAGGACTGCATGGTTCCCTTGGGAACCTACAATAATTTGCAGCCAAAAAGAATTGGTTCCAGAGCAGGCCAACAAAAGCCCTAACGACTGAGACATTGTCTTCCAGGCAAAGGTCAGCAGTGGCCAGTTAACTGCACATGCTATTTCACAGTCCTCTGGGGTGACAACCTTGGGTCATGCTGACCTGGCCAGAGAGCACAGAGCCAAACATCAAGTAATCAAAGACAGCTTGTTGAAACCAAGTCATCTTGATGCCTGTCTCCCAGACAATAGGGCCACGGCCAAGAGCTTTCCTACCCCCGCCTCCTCTGGGAGTCTGTGTTTTGTGGGATTGTGCAGCCGTCCCCTTCCCAAGCTGGCTGATTTTCAATTAATCAAGGATCAGGACCTGATTTATGCTTCCTTCCTCTGGTAGCTTCCACTTTCCTCCCTCTGGTAGCTCTTACACGTGTGGAAAGATGGAGAAAAGTGAGTTCTGCCTGGTTTTTGAGAGACCAATGTAGCTTGGTTAGGAGCAGCAAAAACTGGAAGGCCTTGCCTTCAGAGATTCCATTGACTCTAAGCAGCACTTTTTTTTTTAATGTTGTCTGACACCAGTGTGAACAAAATCTTGTTTCTGTCTTGACTGAGTCATTTGGCCAAAGCATTAATTTCACAGCCAGCATTCACACTGACACACAGGACCTTTAGTTTTCCCCATGAAGAATTAACACACAATGGCTTATTTTCAGGTCCCAGGCCACTGGCAATGGTGGGCTTTCTTTGTCTTGTTTGTCACAGTAGCTTTCATTCCCTTCCACCCGATGTGCCTGTGATAAACATGAGAGGCTGTTGCAGAGGCAGAAAAGTTGAGAAAGGAGGGAGAGTTTTGCGGTATTCAACAGTGAGTATCAGCACCTCATTAAAAACAGAACCAATCAGAGAAATGCATTGATCCCGGGATCCAGTGGTCCAGTGGGGTAGAGGGAGAGGAAGGCTTTTACCTATACATCTTCATCACACTTTGGCCAGGCACACTGGTGACTGTGGGATTCCTGGCTGCACCACCTACCTATGCTGGACATTTTTGGACAAATGAGTTAATCTCTCTGAGACTCAGTTTTTTCAACCACAAAATGAAACATAGACCTGCCATATAGCATTGTTGTGATGACTGAATAAGATCATGCCCTTGGTCACAGTATTTAACAAAAAGTAAGAACCTCATACATGCTGTCTATTATTATTCATGGAAAAGGCCAGTCCAGAAGCTTCGTATTAAATGTCTGTTCCATTTTCTCCAGGGCTTTTTCAACAAACCCATAATTCTGGGTCTTGGTAAAACTCTTGCAGTAAATCTTTATAATGTTGACATATGCATTGCATGTCAAAACCCAAGAAGGATGGAAGGCCAGCTGAAGACGAACAATCCTTCTTCTGAAATCCCAGCTCATACCTGTAATCCCAGCACTTTGGGAGGCAAAGGAGGGCAGATCACTTGAGATCAGGAGTTGGAGACCAATCTGGCCAAAATGGTGAAACCCCATCTCTACCAAAAATAGAAAAATCAGCCGGGCACCATGCTGCATGCCTGTAGTCCCAGCTACCCAGGATGCTGAGGCACAAGAATCACTTGAACCCGGGAGGTGGAGGTTGCAGTGAGCCAGAAGATCATGCCACTGCACTCCAACCTGGGCAACAGAGTGAAATTCTGTCTTAAAAAAAAAAAGAAAAGAAAAAAAATCCCAGCCCACTTTGTCACTCTTAGCTTGGTTCATTCTTCTTTCTCTGCACTGACCCTGACCCACCCCCTTTATGATACCTTTCCACAAATGAAAGCACATAGTAGGTGTTAAATAATTGGCATCTATCATCTTTGGATGCAGACTCTGAAACCAAGCTGTAAAGGTCAGTACTTTATTTGGGAGGTGATCCAGGAAGTACTGGTAGGATACTGGGGAGGTGAGGAAGGGAAGGGAAAGCAGTCCATCAGGGTGTGTCATGAGCAAGTTACTGCTGTGGACAACTGGACTCATCCTACTACTAGTAACCTTGGAGAGACATTGTGGAGTGTACCCCTAAGTTGTTTTACCCAAGTGGTGAGGAAGCTAGGAATTTAGCCACCAACTCCCAACAATCATGGGATGCCAGCTACTCCCAGGGGCATGTATTCTGTGCAGAGTTGATGGTGGCCAGAGTAGAAGGCAGGAGTGGCAGAAAGGAAGCCAGCAGGTGTGAGCTGGTCCCCAGGAGACATGGTCAGGGCACTGGTGGCTTTGGCTACACCGTCCTCAAGTTGTTCAAGGTTAGCCAGTCAATTGCATTTGACTCAGGAAATGTATTGCTTCATTGGTGCCAAGTCTGATGGGATTGTGTCACTGTAGTGCCCCAGGACCATGGGTCTTGATCTCAGAGGCAGTGTGATTTCCAGCCATGTGGGCCCAGCTCTTGCTAACAAATCTGCCTCCAGTGGATTGTCTTTTCTAGAAGGCAGCCACAGAGAGAGAGTTCCAGTGCTCATTCTTTCTACAAGAGATCTGCAAAATGAGCCAACATCTGGTGCCTTGGGTTTCTACGTGATAAGCATTCAGCAGAGACCAGCAATTAGTCCTCTTAAGAGGTCACCAGGCCACAGCTATTGTTCAAGGTGACCTGACAGGGCTGGGATGACAACTAAAGCATAAGTGGTGAGGCGAAGTCTGCTGACCTGAGGGCACCATGACAGTAGTCTCCAAGACCGTGTTCCAGGCCTTTGTATGTCTCTTGGTTCCAACTTAATAGCCAGCGTTTATGGAGCTGCTTCTCCACGTGAGGCACTAGGACCATATGTATTATGTCAACAGATGAATGGTGTTAGTCCTGTGTTATAGATGAAGAAATTATAGGCACAGAGTAATCAAGTATCTTGCCAAGGTCATAGAATCAATAAATGACAATACAGTTGAACCCAGGTCTCTCTGGCTTCAAAACCCATAGTTTTAGCCAGTATGCTATATTGTATTTATTGTACAAGTTTTCCTTGTTAACCCTGAAGGGTTATGTCCAGTAGTGTGGAGTAAACTGGATCCCTGAGGTTAGGGTGGGGGATGGAAACAGCTGTGATTTGGAGCATCTGCCAATTTCTGTGGTGTAAATATTCCCACCATGGCCAAATTCAAGCTCCTAAGTGTTGAACAAGTGGCTTACAAAATTCCAGAATGCGGAACAATTGGCTTTCACAAGCCAGCCAGAACCAGCTCCAGCATTCCACTGGTGATACCACCCTCCCAGAGGTCTTCATTATCAAGGATTTTAGAGAATATTGTTGAAATAGTTCCTTTCTTAGCCATTCCGTTCCTTAAATCTTGCCCTAGAGCTCCAGGATTACAAATGAGATCCTGGTATCATTCATTCAACAAACATGAAGTGTCTACATGCATTGTTCCCTGAAGTGTCTACACAGCTCCAAACTGTCTTAGGTCTAGTTTCCCAGGAGCAGACCTAGAGGCAAAGATATGCATGCTGTATGAGGAAGTGTTGCAGGGAAAAACACAGCGTGGTGGAAAGTCAGATGAGAAGGGGAAGGGAGCAAGCAGAGTATGGAGCAGACAGGGCTATGGTGGCAAGCCAAGTCCCATGAAGCAGCGATCCCCCACCTTTTAGGCGCCAAGGACCAGTTTAATGGAAGACAATTTTTCCACGGACCAGGAGGGCTGGGGGATGGTTTTGGAATGATTCAAGCACATTATGTCTATTATGTACTTTATTTCTATTATTATTACATTATATTTAAAGAAATAATTACACAACTCACCATAATATAGAATTCGTGGGAGCCCTGAGCTTGTTTTCTTGCGATTAGACAGTCCCGTCTGGGGGTGATGGGAGACAGTGACAGATCATCAGGCATTAGATTGTCATAAGGAGCAGGCAACCTAGATTCCTTGCATGTGCAGTTCACAATAGGGTTCGTGCTCCTGTGAGAAGCTAACACTGCTGCCGATCTGACAGGAGGCGGAGCTCAGGTGGTCATGTGAGTGATGGGAAGCGGCTATAAATACAGATGAAACTTCACTCTCTCACCACCTGCCGCACCTCTTGTGCAGCCTGGTTTCTAACAAGCCACACACAGGTACTGGTCCATGGCCTGGGGGTTGGAGACCCCTGCTGTGAAGGGTACCTTAGACTCACTCTTGTATGGGAGCTTTGACAAGAGTGGGGCGCATTTGGGGTGTCCTAATGAGGTGCGATATGATGAAGTATTTCTACTTGCAGTTCTCACCACGTCATTGGTTAAGGGGTGTCCCCAGAGGGACACATATTTTCAGGTACTGCCAGCACCTGACTGGTGCAGCAAGGCTCCAGCTGTCTGAGGGCAGCCCCTAATGAAGAAATGCAGGGGCAGGCGGGTAGGACACAGAGCACCTCAGGAGCTATTGTGCACAAAAACGGCAGAGGGCTTAGGTGCAGAGTTCTGAGAAGGTCTACTTCACAGTCATTCACTCAACCAGCATTTATGAGAGCTACAGTGTGCTGGGTACTGTCCTAGGTTCAGAGGACACAGGGATGAATGCAAACAGCCAGGTTCTCTGTTCTCAAGGAACACATGGTCTAGTTGGGGAGCAGGGGTCTGACAATCCAGATGACAAACAGATCATTACCAATTGGGATACATGGCTACAGGAAAACTATGGGGTTATGAAAGAGTAGATAAGAAGACAGAAGGTGGATTGAGGTGGGTTAGAGAAGGCACTCTTCACAGTTTGGCAGGGACCCCAACTGAGACCCTGGTATTCACTGAGAGTCTCAAAAGAATGTGCAGGTGAACAGCTAGTCTTCTCTGGTCTTTGAGTTTTTTTGGGGGCGTACTAGACGCCCTGTGCAAAAAACGAAACAGGTACACCAAGACCACAGATTACTTATGATGAGAAAGATTCATGGCTACATAAATCACCTACCCAAATTTCTGTTGCAATTTTTCCTAAGCAAAGCCCTATCACTCTAGTCCTTAAAACCTACTCAAGGTATGTTTATTTACAGAAATCTTGGGACTTCCATACTTTTGGTTACTATAAAACTTGCAAGCTCTAGAGTCGGAATGTGTGAGTTCAAAACTGGCTAGATCACCTAAGTAGCTGTGTATCCTTGGGCAAGCAGTTTAACCTCTCTGTGCCTCGATTTCTTCATCTGTAGATTGGGGTAAATGTACCTCCCTCACACAGGTTCTTTTGTAAAGAGTAAATGGAAATGAGTTGATGCTTGCAAACTGTTTAGCACAATCTCTGGGCATATTCTAAGTACTTAATAAAGGGTAGCTGTTATTTATATTATTAGATATTATATTTGAACAGATAGCCTTGATACTGTTTTAAGTGAAAAACTGAGATTTTGCATAAAATAGTTTGAATGGATATTCTCAAACTTCAGCCTCAGAACCCTATACCTTTAAAACTACAGCAGCCCAAAGAATGTTTTTAAAAACATATATTTAAAATATTTATTAATTCATTAGGATAACAATGATAAATGCCTTGTATGTTAACATATATATCATATTTTTATGAAAAATATATTTTCTTCAAAATTAGTAAAATAAAATTGTATTGTTTTTACATTTTTGCCAATCTTTTCTTTTCTTTCTTTTCTTGAGACAAGGTCTTGCTCTGTCACCCAGGCTGGAGGACAGTGGCACAATCTCAGCTTACTGCAGTCTCCATCTCCTGGGCTCAAGCAATCCTCCTGCCTCAGCCTCCCAAGTATTTGATACTACAGGTGCACATCAGACTATTTTTCTTTTCTTTTTTATTTTTTAGCAGAGACAAGGACTCACTATGTTGCCCAGGCTATTCTTGAACTCCTGGGCTCAAGTAATCCTCCCATCTCAGCCTCCCAACTTGTTGGAATTAGAGGTGTGAGCCACCATGCCTGGCCTCAATTTCTGTCTTGATTGAAGACAGTCAGATTCTTATATCTGTTCTTCATTCAATCTATTGGGATACATTATTTTGGTTGAAGTATATTTAAAAATCCAGCTTCACAGAGTTGAAAAAGGAAGGATAATTTTAATAACCTCTTCAGATAACTGTAGCTATTCTTTTTTGATGCTATACAAAAACTCAACAAGTGGTAGTTTCTTTTAATGATTAGGTGCAACATGAAATCTGAAACCCTATCAGTGAGCTTTAATATTTTGTCATATTAAAATCAATCTATGTTGTGTTTTAAATGGACCTTTTACCCATGTGTGATTTTATAACATTATAACAACTATTAAGAAAATACCGGTTCACAGAGTTCTGAATATCTACCAAATGTTGACACATTTTGTTATATAATATCAAAAGTTCCCATGTGTTAATATCCACACTGATCTCATCAGAAGAGACTTGAAACATGGGGAAGCTGTGAAGCACATAGTGGAGGATACAAGTTTTCCAGTAATTCTACTTTTTGACAACAAGCTAAAGTTTTTTTATATTGGCAGCAATGAAAAGGCATGAGATTACTGCCTAGCCTTAGTCTCACATAAACTCAAAGCTTCCCTCCCCTGACTTCTCTCTTCTTCATAGTCTTTGCCATGCACCAGAGGTCCTGTCTTATAGTAGTGCTCTTTTGCAAGTGAGTTAACACTGTATTAGCTTTTGTGTGTCACTGATTTTTTTTCTTTTACCTTTTTCTGTCTAGTCTGGATAAGCCTATTGTTTCTGCATCCAACCTCGCTAGCTTCAAATTACTTTCTCCTCCTCCCTGTGGAATGGTGGATTGGTTCCCATGAGCAGTCAAAGACAAGACAGGGACAGAATGAGGTCACCTACTGAATAGTTCTTGAGTCAGTCACCTTCCCCTACTCCTAGACACAACAACTTAGCTAGAAGCCACCATTTTCTTTGGCTGGGATTTTGGCAACAGGCTTGTCACAGGTCTGCAGACCTCAGACTGCAAGTCCAAGAGCCGCCCACCCCGCTGATACACACACAGCTGCCTCTCAGATTGGCCTGCTGGACAAAGGCTGTGGCAACCTCCCTGGAGAAGGAAGAGGGATAAGGGAAAGAGGTGTGCACAGACCCTACAGGTAGGCGTAGGGTCTTTGGAGCAGGAGTTCCAGGTATGTAAAGCATGATGCATAAAAAAGTGGATGTAGGTTCCAGGTGGCTGATCCTTTGGTATCACCGACTCCTTGACCAGGTTGTCAGGAGGCAACAGAGGTCCAGGGTAGAGCCTTGTAAATCACACCCTAAGCAAGAACCTCAGGTGCTCATGTCTACAGGTGTACAGTTTAAAATCTAACCTACACGACCCGGCGTCAAGCCCCTGAATGGCTCCCCGTCATCCATAGGATCAAGTGCCCACGCCTCGGTCTACCAGGCCTCTCCCCATGTGGTTCCTGCCTACCTGTCTTTCTTGCCTTTGACTGTGTCTAGCTCCCATCCCTAGGTGCCCCATGCTCTCTCACAGCAGGGACTTTGAAGCACGTGGCCTTCTCTGGGTCTTGCCCTGGATGACGTCTCACCTTTGCTGTGTTCTGTGCAGGAATCATTCTTCCCTGGCACCCCAGTCCCCCAGCTCTAGTTTTAAGTCTGGGTTGGCTTCTAGTCTTCGGCCTTCACAGCTTTCACATCCTCTCTGTCCCCCACCAAGAATAGAGCCTGATAGCTATCATTAGGTGGTGCTCACTATTTACAGCTAAGGGCATTGAATGCTTCCAGTAACTCTATGACATGCATGCTGCATTTATACCCATTTTACAGGTGAGAGAACCGAGATGAAGCATGGTAACTAATTTGGACACAGGGCCAGCTAATAAGAGAGCCAGGCTCTGAGTTTAGACACCAAACTTTTTTTTTTTTTTCTGAGACGGAGTCTTGCTCTGTCACCTAGGAGTGGTGCAATCTTGGCTCACTGCAACCTCCATCTTCTGGGTTCAAGTGATTCTCCTGCCTCAAACTCTTAAGTAGCTAGGACTACAGGCATGTGCCACTATGCCTGGCTAAGTTTTTGTATTTTTAATAGAGATGGGGTTTCACCATGTTAGCCAAGATGGTCTCGATCTCCTGACCATGTGATTCACCTGCCTCGGCCTCCCAAAATGCTGAGATTACAGGCATGAGCCATCATGCCTGGCTGACACCAAGCTTTTAACCACTGTGCCAGTGATTCTTGGTCCTTAAACTTTTGAGTACAACAGAATCACTGGTGTGCACAACAATTGATGTGCAGCAGAGGGGAGGGAGGAAGTTCATAAAAAATGCAGACTCCTGGGCCCCACCACTTTAGAGATTCTCATTCTGTAGGTCAAGGGTGGGGTCCAGAAATCTGCATTTTTATAAAATCCCCAGGGGATTCAGATGCAGGTGTTGGGGGGACCACACTTGGAGAATCACATACTCTCCTGCCTAACCGCAAGTCCTAAACTTCAACCCGTTAAATATAATTAGGCCTTTTGGGCTCAGCAGGGCCCCCCAAAAGGAGGAAGAAGACACTGCGTGCATCTAGCAAGCGCTCCACGCCACCTGTGGTGGCAGTTGGAGTCGGGAGGGCCTTTCCCTGGGGGGAAGATACACTCCCTGGTTGCACCGTATAGACACAACACTAGAATCATAATCCGGGGTGTCTGGAAGCAAGCACACCCTCCACATTTCTGTGACAGTGTTCAGCTCTGGCTTGGCCATAACTACCTGAAACCAACTCTGTCTGCCTCCCCATCCCCACCCCCCTTGCTGCTGCTAGTTAACTGGAAGCTGTGGCCAGAGGGAGTGTGGGCTGAGAACATAATTAGGGAGCCCATTCCCCACCAACCAGCAGGAGGACTTTTGCACCTTGTCTGTCTCTTCTCTGAGATTTGTCAAGACACTCAGTGGTTGGCCGGCAGCCCTGACTTGGGCAACATAAAGCCGGGAGGACGGGGGCAGCAAAGGGGACTGTGGGGACCTCATTGGGTGGTCTCCTTCAGGCCTTTCCAGCTCTGCCAGCAAGAACAGAGCGACGAGGCCTCTCCTTGGAAGTTCGAAAGAGATGTGTCCTCAACCCAGGGGACACCCACGGTAATCTGAGACACTGGGCCTTTCCTTCACCCCATTGTTTCCTCTGCCACAACTTTCAGTTTTCCCCTCCCTTCCTTCCTTCCTTTCCTTCCTTCCTTCCTCTTTTTTTTTTTCTTTTGAGATGGAGTCTCACTCTGTCACCCAAGCTGGAGTACAGTAGTGCTATCTTGGCTCACTGCAGCCTCCGCCTCACAGGTTCAAGCTATTCTCCTGAGTCAGTCTCCCCAGTAGCTGGGATTACAGGCATGCACCACCACACACAGCAAATTTTTGTATGTTTAGTAGAGGTAGGGTTTCACCATGCTGGCTAGGCCGGTCTGGAACTCCTGACCTCAGTGATCTGTCCACCGCTCCTCCCAAAGTGCTAGGATTACAGGTATGAGCCACCCCACCTGGCCTCCCCTGCATTTCTATTCCTTTCTCACTCATCTTCTTCTCTCTGCCCCAGCCCACTCTACCTTCTAAGAGAGATTATTCCCAGAGCCCCCAATGAGTCATCTGTGGCAAGGCTGTGACCCCCCTGATCAAGTAGGGACAATGGGATTTCCCTCCCACTGACCTGGCCTTGGGTCTCAGACTTACAAATCAATTCGCTTCTTGGACTAAAGCTTTAAGGTGCATAGACGCAGGCTGGAGCCCCCCCACCCCTCCCCCAGGCTGGGATGGTTAGGGTGGCCATGCTGGGCAGGCATTGCAGGGGGGGGTCACATGTTGTGGTGTGTAAACAGAGAGCTGGGGGTGGTCTACAGCAAAAAGCAGGCAAATGAAGCAGAGAAAAAGAAAAATGCTCCCCAAAAACCCAAAGAGAGGAGGAAGATCCCATGTGCTTCCTGCCAGCTTTCCAATTCCTGGCACCCATCTGTTGTGAAGAATTTCTAGTCTTAAACGAGAGGGTACCCAGATGAATTCCTGTCCTTGTGACCCACAAGATAACCTAACTCCTCAGGATTACTTTCCCAGTGTTTAAGTTAGCTCAAGTGAGTCTCTTTTGGTTAAGCAAATCATTCCTGATGAAGGCAGCCCTGCCTGGAGAGGTCAGTCCTGGGTTGATGCACCTGGTGAGTTACTAACACCGGCTGAGCTTGGGGCTGTGCCAGGCACAGGATTTGGTGAGCAATGAAAGAGATGCTGTCCCTGCTCCCTGGGAGCAGTGAGGGTGGGAGGAGTCAGCAGTGCAGAGAAGCAGGATGAGAAGCGGTGAGAACAGCACTAATAGAAGCTTGAGCAACCATCGTTCTTATTATGTATGTTAAGCAGAGGGGCTGGGGGCAACATCAGAATGCCAGGATTCAAACTGGAGATCTGCCAGGAGCTAACTGTCTGGCCTTGCACACGTTTCTTAAACTCTAAAGACTTCGATTTTCTAAGCTGTGACATAGAGCTGGGGACCCTCGGAGCACACTTGTACTTAGAACAGTGCCTCTCACTTAGGAAGTACTCCGTATTTGTCAGCTATTATTTTTGTCTCTGGGGGTTGGGGAGGGTGCTGGCTAGAGCCAAGGGTCTTTAATTATATTAGCAGGGCCATATCACTGAAGGTTTTCTAGATCCAGCAAAGGAGTTTGGATTTTGTCCAGAAAAAACTATGAGAAATTTAAAGAATGGTAAGCCAGCAAGGGATCTGGTTGGATGAATGCAGGGGTTTTCAACCAGCTTCCAATCTGAAGACATTGCTGCTTGTTACAACCTGGCCATGGGCCGGGGAGGTGCAACTGGCCCCTGGTGGGTAGAGGTCTGGGATGCCACTAGCTGTCTTACAGGGCATAGGACGATCTTGTAAAACAAAGAATTATTTAGCCCAAAATATCAATAGTGCCAAGGTGGAGAAAGCCTGGATTCACGTATTATAAAGAAGAGAAATTCTCAAAGAACTTAACACAGCGCTACCATTCAACCCCCCAATCCCATTACTGGGTGTATATCCAAAAGAAATTGTTCTACCAAAAAGATACATGCACTCGAATGTTCATTGCAGCACAATAGCAAAGACATGGAATCAACCTAAATGCCCTTGAGTAGTGGACTGGATAAGCAAATGTGGTACATACACATTGTGGAATACTACGCAGCCGTAAAAAATGAACAAAATCATGTCCTTTGTGCAACATGGATGCAGCTGGAGGCCATTATCCCAAGCCAATGAATGCAGGAACAGAAGCCCAAATGCCGCATGTTCTCACCTATAAGTGGAAACTAAACACCGGGCACTCATGGACTTAAAGATGGCAGCAGTAGACACTGGAGAGTGTAGAGCAGGGATGGAGGAGGACAAGGGTTGAAAAACTAACTGTGGGTCCTATGTTCAGTATGGTGGTGATGGGATTAATTGTACCCCAAACCTCAACACCATGCAGTATACCCAGGTAACAAACCTGTGCATGTACCCTCTCCATCTAAAATAAAAGTCGAAATTATTTAAAAAAGAGAAATTAATTAGAATTTCTCACCCCAGGGCCTCAGTTTCTCCATCTGTCAAAAGATGCATGTAGGAAGATTTAGAAGGCCAAGTGCTGTGTGGCTTCCACACCTGACCTTCCACAATCTGCTTATTCTCCTGTTGCAATGGGCCCTCTGTCCTGGACCCTTCTGACACCAGCTATGTGGTCCTGGCCCTGGGCCCCCTGAGCCTTTCATTACTGATCATCCTGTCGGGCCTAGAGAGTATATGAAGAAGATGGGGCTCAGGATTTGGTCCAACTGTGGGATTAGATCCTGGCACCACCTTTTGCCAGTTACGAGGCCCAGAACAATTTTCTTTGCCTCTCTGAGCCTCAGTTTCTCCACCTATAGGGTAGGAGTGATAACACCTCCCCAAAAGCACAGGTGCGAGGGTTTGCAAAGCTCTAATTCCAGCCTCTGGTTCATCACAGATGCTCTATCAACATCAGCTTCAAGGATGTGAGATTGATAAACACAATGAGAAGGCGTGAGAAATGCACCCAAGTCAACGTCCATTATCCACGGAGAAGTCGTTGCAGACAGGCTATCTCCAGAAGCCTGTGACAACCTTGATCAGTCAGAAGAGCTCAGGGAATGTGTGCTCCTTTGAATATTTGCTTGAGCTAATCAGGGAAGGAGAGCAAGAAAACAAAAGGAACCTTCGGAGTAGGGCAGGACTTGCAAACTCATTGCCACGAGGGCCAGGGAGGCGGCAGACTGCAGGGTTAGTTATGAAATTTAATTAGTAATTACTTGAGTGAATGGCACCAGAGACATGGACACCAGAGGTGCTTCCCTCAGAGGGAAGGATGGCAGACCCGAGAGCCCAGGTGCTTGGTTCAAACTCCAGCTTGGCCACCAACCAGCTGTGCAAATTTAGGAAAAGTGCTTTGCCTCTCTGTGCCTCAGTTTCTCTATCCATAGAAACAGATTTGCAGATAAAAATAATACCTACCTCAAAGGGTTGCTCTGAAAATTCACTATCTATAATACATATAAGCAGAAACGTCAGTGTCCGGCGCAGGGGAAGTCCTGAGGATGTCACTGCGGCTGGCTTCTGTTTCCATCGCATGCTAACAGCACACAGCCTGAATTAGCCTCTGTGTCAAGCAGTCTGCACACCAGCGCCATCAGCATCACTAGGGAGCTCATTAGAAATGCAAATATGCGGGCTTCACCTCAAGACCGGCCCAATCAGAACTCTGCAGTTAACACTGCCCCAAAAGCACAGGTGCGAGGGTCTGCAAAGCTCTCATGGGAGCCTCCAATTATGGGTCAGGCACTTGGAGGCCCCACTTCAGTGCATTATGGGGCTGATGGGTAGGCTGATGGCTGATAGGTGATCTCAGTTAGAAAAATTAACCTCTAAGCTGTGGATTTCTTATCTGTAAAATGGAGATTTCTAATAGCAGTCACCCCCTCTTCTCTGCTCGGGGCTATAGGATGGCTCCGGCCTTCTGTCAGTTGCTGGACTCTTTTCTGCCCCAGGGCCTTTGCACCTACTGTTCCATCTGCCTGGAATGCCCCTGGCTCTCCCCGTGGCTGAGCCCTGCTATCTTTTAGGGTTCAGCTTAAATGGCACCTTCTCGGAGAGGCCTTCCTCACCAACCCTACTTCATCTCCCATGACCCCATGTCACTATGCTCACATTTCCTTCGGGTGCGAATGACAACCTACAACTCCCTTATTTTTGAGTCTACGTACTTGCTTCTTGTCTGTCTTCAGCTCATGTCATATAAACTCTAAGAGGGCAGGGACTGGGTCTCTCTGTGGAACGATGCCTGCCAGTGTGTGTGTTCCACAAACAAGTCTAGAAGGAATGGGTAAGTCTTTCATGGAAGAACAAAGAGTGCTTGTCATGCACCAGGCACAGGGAGAAGGCCCCATAAGAACAATAGGACTGTAAAGTTATTGTCATCAAATAGGCCACCATGTAGCCGTGGGCTTTACAAATGGCTGCGCGAGCTGCGCAGAGGCTAACAGCAGCCTTTCCATCCCTGGCACCCTCGCTTAGTCTGCGCCGTGTGACCCTCTCACCCAATCACATAACAGGGCTGCTCTGAAGAAGCTGCCTCATTAAAATATGGAAATAGCTGTCATGTTGCTATCACCCAGCCCAAGCCATCAAGCACTCCAAATTGGTTTTTGCCATTTCGTACGGCACAACATACATTTGTTAACTTTTCAAACAGTAAACACCACCTGCAAAGTGCCTTTAATATTTAATGTAACTATAAATTGTTTTGAAAATAAATCCAGCCATGTGGAAAAGCAGCAGAAGGAACGGGAAGTGAATCCAGGAACCTGCTCTGCATGGTTGTGGGGCTGAGCCTCCAATTACGGGTCAGGCACTTGGATGGCCCAAATTCAGCGCTTTATGGGGCTGATCAGTCATGAATGCTTCTGCTCGATGCTGTGAGGATTCTGACCTCATGACAGTACCTATTTGGTTCTCAGAGGAGGTGGAAATGTACAGATGGGGTGGATTTCCTCCACCTCCACCGGAACCATCTTGAGGGGAGCACTGGTTCATGCCAGCATCGGCTGTGGCCTTGGTGGGGAAAAGTGTGTTAGCCATGAGCTCTTCTGGCCAAACCGGCCTTTAACTCCCAACCGGTGACACTGCCCAGTGTCATGGGATGGATGCCTGTGGCTAGTGACCAGTCTGTGACAAATTAATTTGTCACTGCTCATCACGTGCTGTATTTGCTGTTTCCTGTCTCTGTGTCCATCTCATCTCACACACTATATAGAACTTCAGAAAAGTACCTGTTTTCACCTTACTTCCCTCATAGACCAGACTGGGATGCTAATGGTACCTACCTCATTGCATTACTGTAGGTTTGAACGGGTGACTGTCTGTAAAGTGCTTAGGACAATGCCCAGCACATGGGGCCATTTTTAAATGTTTGCTGTGCTGCTGCCACCGCTTCTGCCTCTGTGAACAGACGTCATGCCACCTGCTCCCTGTGGCCCTCTTCAGTCCCACTGCGGCTGTGCTGGCCTCCTCTTCCTGCCTGGTGTGCTCCATGCTCCCTCTTGCCACCAGGCCTTTGCCCAAGCTGTGTCCTCTGCCTGGAGCACTTCTCCTTTCTTTTTTTTTGGCCTGGTTAATCTCTCAGCTATTGGCTCAATTCGCTATTAGGTTGGTGCAATGGTAATTGTGGTTTTTGCCATTGAAGGTGATAGCAAAACTGCAATAACGTTTGCACCAACCTACTGAAATGTTGAACTTCAGGGGGAAAGGCCAAGCTCTCTCCTGGCATGTCAGTCACCGACTAGATTTCAGGAGCTGGAACCATAGGATGCTCTGATTAGCCCACATCAGTTGCCTGCCCAATTGTGGCCAGAGCCAGAGGACCAGGATCAGAAGCCCCATCAAAAGCCACATGCTGTGCGAAGAGGGGGTGATAGAAGAGAGCTGCTCTTCTTGGCAAACAAAACCATCATTGTTCATTACAATGAGATGTCTGTCCTGGCACAGTCACCCTGGAAACCGGGTGAGGACCAACTGCCGTCAGTCGGTGACCAGTTAGGCAGCTATTACTTTAATCCAGGCCAGAAGAGCGAAGCCTGATGATTTGCGAGACATTTCGAAGATGCGACTGAGAGAGAGAAAGAAGATAATTCTGAGGCTTCTAATTTGATATCCAGAAGAGTGAGTGACATCATTTGTGTTTTATCATTGGCCTCATATAATGCAACTCACAAAACCCGGTGATTACAGAGGGACCTGAGACAAAGGTATCCAGCTCAGGGAGACAATTTTGGGGGTGAAAAGGGAGCCTAAAGTTTCTCAATTCCTACCCTTTAAGTAGACACAGACATATAATGCTGGCACTAACTTGACTAATTAGTAAAGGGGTGTTAATGCCATGCTAGCCACTGGTTGTCCCCTTCTGGTCAAATTCAAAGCAAACGTGTATTACGTCCCCTGGCTCTCTTGATTCTTCTGAGCTTGGCAAGGACTCTGGTGTGGGTCCGTCTTAATATCTGTCCCCTTGACTCCTGACTCTCCCAGGGATCGCGTTCCTCTGTGTGAGAAGGCTGGCTCCGTTATGGAGTAACTTCTGAAACACCACTGAGTTCTCTGAATGGCACGAGAACCCAGATGGACCCATGTGCAGAGAGATGCTCTGTGCTCTGCCTGTCCCTATGCCATCAGGCATCTCAAAATAGCATGCCCAAAAGACTTCTCGGTTTTCCTTCCCAAACATCATCTTCTCATCTAAGTAAATAACACCTTCACCAAGATCTTCAAGCCAAAAGCCTAAAATTTGAATTCCATCATTTTCTTTCCCCTACACCCAAACTACCAATATTTCTAGCTGGCCCAGTCTCTCCCCAACCAACAAATATCCCCATCAAGCACGTTCTCTTCTAGTCCAGAGGCTGGCAAACTTTTCCCATAAAGGGCCAGATACTACCACATACTATCCCCACAGCAGCTAGAATGATCTTCAAAAAGTAAGCAGTGGTTGTCTCTCTGTGGCTTAAATGTGTCCAGTAGCTCCCCATTGCCCTTCCACGAAAATTCAGTCTTTCCATACTGTCTGCACCCCTCCATGACCCGGTCCTTGCCTCCTCTCTGACTCCACATTCTGCCCTCTCCTTGTCCACACTGCTCCAACCCCCTAGTTTCCTTTCTACTCCCCAGACACTCCAGCCTCTTTCCCTTCACTCTTCCCTGGGAGCATTCTTCCCCCCACAAGTTCTCCCCACGTCTGCGTTCCTTTTTATCAGTCAACTCTTGCTGACCGGGCACAGTGGCTCACACCTGCAATCTCAGCACATTGGGAGCCTGAGGCAGATGGATCACTTGAGGCCAGGAGTTCAAGACCAGCCTGGACAACATGGTGAAACCCCATGTCTACTAAAAATACAAATATTAGCTAAGCGTGGTGGCAGACACCAACTACTCAGGAGGCTGAGGCAGGAGAATCACTTGAACCCGGAAGGCGGAGGTTGCAGTGAGCCGAGACCATGCCACTGCCCTCCAGCCTGGGCAACAGAGAAGACTGTCTGAAAAAACAAACTGAAAACAACAACAAAAACTTCTTGCTTCCCTGAAGAGAACCCTCTGAGTCTTATCTAATGTAGCCTTGTCTTTTCTCCATTGTCCCATCTGAAATTATCTTATTTGTTCCTCTGTTTGTTGTTCATCCTTCTGGAACATAAACTCTGTGAGAGCAGGGACCTCATCTGTCCTCTCAGCACACATTTCAACATGCCGTAAATCCTCAAATAGCTGCTCACTGAACAAAGACAGCCTCCTGGTCTGCATTTCCAGGCAATGCCAGATGTCCATGCACTTCAGATTTCTCAGCTTTCCCAAGCCCTTCCTATGCTGGCTCAGAGAAGGCCTGCCAAAGAGCTCATTCCCTGCATGTGACAAAGTCTGAAAAAGCACGCTGCTTGTCTGAGTCATTGTGCTTGTCCAGGGACCTCTGTGCAAACTGATTTGTCATTGCAAGCCCAAGCCGATAGAAGGGCTGCTCTTCCAACAGCTGGACTCTACACCGGGGCCTCTTTAACGACAGCTGTGATGTGGTGGAAAGGCAGTGGGGAGGCCGGGTCCCACGGAAGCTCCCATGCAGGAATCCTGCCGTCTGTTCCTGGTACTCCCTGACATGTGATAGAGCTTACCAAGCTTAATTTCCTTGCTTCCAAAGTTCCCTCTCCTAGGCGCTCTCATATGCTCTCTGTCATCACCCCGACTCCTCCATCCCATCTCCCTTTTTCGTCAGGGCATTGAGACCAGAGACTGCTGGTTGCCACCTAAATGCTTTTTGTCCCTCTTCGTTGGTCATAGAAGCCTGATTTTATTTGAGGGTGATGAACCCAGCAAAGAGACAACATTCACTCACCTTTTTTTCAGTTAAGGGTGGCCAGGTAATGATGTCTGGCTAATAATGTATAAGCAGAAGTACCTCTGGAACTTCTGGGAAGAATGATGGAAGGAGGCTGACTCAACCACCATCTTAGTCTGCTGGGGCCGCCATAAAAGAATGCCCCAGACTGGGAGGCTTACACAACAGAAACTTAGTGTCTCACAGTTCTGGAGGCTGGAAGTGCAAGCTCAGGGTGCCGGCATGGTCACTGCTGCTGGAGACTAGCTTCTTGCTTCCTGGTTTGCTTTTCTCCATGTCTTCACATAGGGGAGGGGGAGAGAGAAGGAGAAAGAAAGAGGGAGGGTGGAGAGAGGTGGGGAGAGGGAGAGGGAGAGAGAGAAAGAGAAGAGGAGAAAGATCCTTTTCCTCTTCTTGTAAGGCCACCAATCCTATCAGATTAGGTCCCCACTATTATGACGTCATTTAACCTTAATTACCTCTTAAAATCCCTATCGCCAATGTAGTGTCATGGCGGGGGTTAGGTCTTCAATACATGAATTTAGTGGGGACACAATTCAGGCCATCACAGTGAAACATTACATCATTTAGTTCCTCCTTTCTTCTGCCTGCCTCCCACCTGGAACCTGGATGTGATGGCTGGAGCTTCAGCAGCTATATTGGACCATGTGATAATCTTGAGAATGAATGCCAGGTGCTGAGGGTGGAAATGCAGAAAGATGGAAAGAACCTGGGTTGACTTTGTGGCACCATTATATTATCATGGAATTGTTGGGAGTTGTTTTGTGTCAGAGCTCTGGTTTTCAACCACAATGTATACTGGAATAACCTGGGGATCTTTGAAAAATACTAATGTCTGGATGTCACTCCCAGAGATCCAGATATAACTGGTCTTTTGGGGTGCAGCCTAGGCATCATGATTTCTTTTAAATTTCTCCTGGTGATTCTAACGTGTTTAGCTCTAGAACACTGCTAAAGAAAAAAACCCTGGTGTAAGGGAATTGACTCTGTTTTAAACAATGGTATTTTAGTTTTGCTATGCAGACTAACCCAACTTCAATCAGAAATCTAATTCTAGAAGATGAGTCACTTCCATCATTTAAGATTTTCAGAACAAGCACGGCCTGGTTGCATCCTACCACATTCAAGAGTAAATATGGGTAGAGCTCAATTCATGCTGAATGGTAACAGATCTGTGCAGTATTAAGTGCAATTTTTTGTCCCTTCACCCACATGAATAAAACAGTGTGTAACTAAAAATAAAATTCAGGATGAAAATAAGCACTCAAATTCAAAAGAGTCAGATGTGGCACTTTTGTCAACAAACATGTTTTCTGAAAGTGGAATCTTTGGCAAGGCTCATTAGAGGCCAGTGAACTCTTCTTTCCTGTGACTCAAATGTCCTTCCTTGTCCCCAGCCCAAGTGGGAAGAGCTCAAGGGGAGGAGCTCGGCCAGCTGGTGAGAGAGCTGGCTTAAAATAAGCAGGTACCAGGGTTCAAATCTCAGCTTTATCACTTATAGCTGAGTGCTCTTGGGTAAGTCATTTAACCCCTCTGTACTTCAGATGTTCCCGGTGCAAAATGCAGCTCGTGATTCTGCCCAGGACTCTGGACTGTGGCAAGGACTAAAAAGCAATTTCCAAAAAAGCACTTAGCATGTGCCTGGTCCATAGCAACTGCTCAGTAATATCAGTCATCATTCTTAGGCATGGCTAGCCACTCTTCCCAAATGATGTGTCTTTCCCCTTCATTTCTGGAAAACGGTGCCAAAACAGGGCTGCTTTTATGAATAGGGTACCAAATGAGCAAACACATGTCTGGAAATAAAGGTAATTCATCCCTGGGGAGATAGCATCTCCCAGGTTCAGGGGTTAATGGGCTTGGAGGATTCATAACAAACGGTGCCGGAGACAAATTGGCTGATGGAACTGAGCAGCTATTGTTTCTCAGACAGCTCTTCAGCTGTGGCCCATTTATTAGCATGGCTGCCGGAGAAACAAATTAAAAGGCAAGCCCCTCAAAGATAACAGAAATTGAGTGCGAGGGGCAAAACGCCCTGAAAGTTTGAGCCGGCGACAGAGAGGCCATGTTTCTTCATCTGCTGCCAACCTCCAAACACTGAACTCTGGAGGAGGCTGGACGAGAGCCAGCCTCTGATGGCGTGTGCTCCCCTCGGTAAATATGGGAACTGCCAAGAGCCAAGCCCGTGGAAAAGCACTTACAGATTAGAAGCAAACACATGGCAAGCAGGACCCTCTGCAATCATAAAATGCATCGTGGAGGAAGACGAAAGGAAACAAACCATTCTCTTTGGGACTGTCCATCTGGAAGCGTGGAGCCAGGAACATTATTACATATAAATGTGTCCAGCCCACCAACGTCTGGGAGTCACTGGATGTTTTTCTCCTCCTGGAACCTTCAAAGAGCTCTGTCCACAAACGTAGTCTTCTGAAGTTGCAACAGAACCCTGCTGCTGGGATACTGCTTCTGCCCTTCACTCCCTGTGGATTGGTTTAGCCCGTTTTCTAGGGAAGGCTGGGGAGTGGTGAGGGCTTCATACTCCAGAAG
Organism: Cheracebus regulus; assembly: GCA_963574635.1. Classification (NCBI taxonomy): domain Eukaryota; kingdom Metazoa; phylum Chordata; class Mammalia; order Primates; family Pitheciidae; genus Cheracebus; species Cheracebus regulus. Next base: position 29,594 of record CAUYQU010070104.1, on the reverse strand, counting down.
CTTTGTGAGTGGGGGTGTGCGCCTGGAAGGGAAGACTGGAAGCCTTGCAGGCTGTGGAATCTGGCCAGATGGAGCATTGGCCTCTGTGGGCACATGGCTTCTACTAAGTTTTTCTAGGTGTGACCCTGGAACCATTTTTACCCTGGGGTGCTGACTAATAGAACAGATTCCTGGGTTTTACTTCAGACCCCAGGATCAGCCTCTCTGCAGCTGAGTGCAGGAATCTTACATTTAGTATTGCTTCTTAAGTGATTCCCATGCACACTAAGGGAGTGCTTCTCAAACTGGAGCATGCGTGCACCAGCATAACCCAGAGAGCTTGCTAAACACACTGATGGTAGTCAGAGTTAAACACAGATTGCTGGGCCCCACACCAGCAACCATCGATAGGTCCAAGGTGGCACCTGAAGATCTGCATTTCTAACAAGTTCCCCTGATGCTGGTGCTGCTGGTCCAGGGACCACACTTTGAGTAGCACTGTAAGTCTGCAAACCCACTGAACTACAGAATTTGCTCTCAGGCTGAGCAAAGTTCCATTTGTCAAGAAACATGTACACAGCCCCATTTGAGTGCAGCCCTCTATTCTTGGGCATCATGGTGTCTGGGAGACAAACCTTCACTCCTAGGCCCCCAAAGGGTCCTGAAGATGTTTGAGTCAATGACTTCAGGAGGAGTTTGTGCTGGGACTTTCCTTGCAGAATGGAAGGGCCTAAATAGTGGCTCTCAACTTTGAGTGAGATTTGAAGCACTCTAGTGGGCTGGGGAAAAAAAATCTTAAAGTAACTGAAGTAGTGTCTTTAGGTGTGGGACCTGGGTATCATCAGGATTTTTAAAGCTGCTCTGGGGAGTCCAATGTGCAGCCAGGCTAGAAAACCTAGCACAAACGTTATTAACTCTGACCACCATCAGTATCACCCAGGGAGTGGCTAGAAAGCATTACATTGGGCCCCATGCCTCCATTGCGATTCTGACTTCATGATTCAGAGTGGAGCCTGGGCACCGGCATGAAAACAAAAGTTCTCCAAGTGATCCATAGTGCATCTGAGGGCAGGGATCCAGACCTGCCGACCTAGTGGAAAGGGACTCAGGAGCAGTAAATCTTGGGAAGGCTTGAGCAGTGGGATGAGGTCAGAGACTGGGGCTGATTCATTTGGACCACCACAGTAAATGACAATTGTAAAGCAAGTCACAATTGGGTAAAGCAGTTTTATGAAGTACAATCAGAACAGATTTCTTGTTCTTACCCCAGAAAGAGCTGCAGACTCAAACTGTCTTCCTTGCTGGTCTGAGCAGGAATTTGTTGGAGGGGAAAGGAGGATAGAAGCTTCCTCTGCAGACTTCAGACGTGCCTCCTCTGGGATACACAGAGCAAGGGGGTGCCCCTGCCAACCACGAAGCCCTGTGCAGCTGGGTTTCTACAGCTCTGCAGGGGCTTAGGAGGAAGGTTTGCTGGAGTTACTGCCCCATATGACTTCATTTCAGAAATTAAACTTGCAGATCCCTGGGTGCCATGTCAGGTTTCTCAACCTGGAAGTTGGACCCTGGAGCCTGCTTTTTGAACAGATGTTCTGAGCAATTCCAGTGTGCATTATAAGCAGGGAACCATTTACATGAAGGTTCCACCTACCTGAGCAAAGGTGAAAGTTGGGAAAGAGAGGGCCAGAGAACACAGTTGATAGTTCTTTTCCACCTTTGGTTTCCCCAAGGTCTCTTTTGGGCAAAGAGTCTCTCAGAAACACTCTTCCTTAAAGATAGGAGCCTATTTACCAAAATTTACATCCAGGTCCAAGAAATGGAGCTGACTTTACCCATGCAGGGCTGGGTTTCAGACTCATCTGTCTCTGTCATGATGCATTTTTAAGGCCTTTCTAACAGGATGAGCTAGATTACTGGCAAAGAAATGAATTTCTCCTCTCTCCAGATAATTCTAAATCTCCTCACTAGAGAGTTAAACTGTCTGTCCCATTTCCAACAATGACACATGTTGAATGACCCAACTTTGGCCAATGGTCCTGGCCTGCCATGTCTTATCACAACAAATGCTCTCTTGTAATTTTCTTACTCCGGGGTTAGTAAGAATTTCAAACTGGGAGAAAAAGAGAGATAACTGTTTTAAGTCGGCTGACCTTGACCTTCACAAGTTACCTCTGAAGTTCCAGGATTTGTGAATGACCCAGAGATCCATGACCCACAGTCATGTGCCATTTGAATGAAGCATGAATTTGGATGGTGTGCTTCCAGAACCGTGGAGGGGAACTGGGTCTTGTAGCTGTGGAGCACAAGCACCTTAGCTTTGTGGAACTTACGACATGGTGGGAGTAAGTTTCTTGGCAAAAAATGTTCATGTGGTTGAAGAGAAAGTTTCAGAGGATATAGAAATGACCATCACCCTGTGGTAGGAGAATGACACTGGGTGCTCACGGAGCTTTCCAAGACATGTGATGTGGGAGGAAACCAGGAATCTGTGTCAGCATTTCCAGTGCTCCAAATTCAAGATCGCTGGAGGTCTCAGAATCAGTCCTTTCAAATATCTGTGAACCACTGTGATCCCTGAAGGTTTCAGAATCAGTCCTCCCAAATATTTATGGAAAGAATAACAAATGTTCACATTTATGGAGTGATAATTACATGCCAGGCAAGGTGCCAAGAGCTTAGCACACATCATCTTCTGTGACCCTCACAGCAACACTCGAAGTGTGTATTTTTATGATCACCATTTTTCTAGACAAGGAAATTGAGCACAGAGAGGTTGTCCAGTTTCAACAGGAACCCACGGCGGCAGAGCTGGGATTCAAACTGACAATCTCTACTTGCCCAAACTTTAGTTTGGCAACTCTGAGCCCTCTGTTCAACTAGGCGTCAAACATGGCCCCTGTCCTGCCCAGCAAAAATCACGTCAAGTCAGTTTAGCAAAAATGTCTTCACCTTTGATCTCTGATCACCCTTGATATCTGATCAATCTCCTCATCCCCCTCCTTTGATGTCCTTGACCTGCCTTTAACAAGAATCCTGTTAGGTCAGTTTAGCAAGAATTCTCCAACTCTGGGTGTCTCCTCTTGGGAATTTTTCATGCACTGACTCCCCTTACTGTGCTCACTGACTATAATTCCCCCCCTATCATTTTTGTATTCAGAGTTGATTCCCATCTTGCTCCCCTGTTGCAGTACCCCTACTGCAGTAGTCTTAAATGAACCCTTCCTTACCTTTTAAATAAGTCTCAGAATAATTCTTTCATGAACAGAGCACAGGCAGTTGGACTCTGGTACCTGCATTCTTAATCCTTACAGTATCCTGCCAGACCAGTGCTGTCCAATAGAACTATAATGCAAGCCACATGTGTAACTTTAAATTATCTAATAACCACATTAAAAAGGGAAAAAGAGGTGAAATAAATTTAATTTTTTTTACTTGGTGTATTTGAAATGCTATTTCAACATGTCATTGATAGTATGAAAATATTAGTGAATATTTTACATTCTCTTTTCCTTACTGAATGTTTGAAATCTGGAGGGTATTTTACACTTTCAGCACATCTGAATTCAGATGAGCCACCGGGGTAATTGGCTGCAGTGATGGGCAGCATGGGGCCGGGTCATCTCCCTGGCAGGCAGGATGCTTGATGTAGTTTGATCTGTGTCCCTGACCAAATCTCACGTTGAAATGTAATCCCCAATGTTGGAGGTGGGGCCTTCTGGGAAGTGATTAAATCGTGGGGTGGATTTCTTATGAGTGGTTGAGAACCATCCCTTAGGTACTATCCTCATGATCATGAGTTCTTGTGAGATCTAGTCATTAGAAAGTGTGTGGCACCTCTGCCCTCCCTTTCTCTTACTTCTGCTCTGGCCACATGACATGCCTGCTCCCCCTTTACCTTCTGCCCCAATTGTAAGTTTCCTGCGGCTTCCCCAGAAACCAAGCAGGTGCCAGCATCATGCTTCCTGCACAGCCTGCAGAACGGTGAGCCACTTAAACCTCTTTTTTTCATAAATTGCCCAGTCTCAGGCATTTCTGTCTAGCAATGCAAGAAGGGACTAATACACTACTTGAGTTGGAAAATTTGTTCATGGAAGTGCCTAGGGTAGAGGAAGCACAGAGAAAGGAGGAGAGGAGACGAAGAGACAAAGCACCTGGCTGGGAGACCTGGGGGGCATGCTGCCTGTGTGGCTGGAATGGAGAGGTCATTTCAGAAGCAGGGTGTGGGGTGATTAGAACCCAGCAGAGGCTCTGAGGACATCTGTGTGGGTGGAATCCAGGGGGACTGCATGTGAGAAATCCACTGAATAAAGATAGGGTTTTGGGCCTCCAGTCGTGAAGTGCGCCTGAGATGGAGGTGGAAAGTGACTTAAGAGTGGATTGCGAGAAGAATAGGGTAATGAGCAACCGCAGAGGAACTGGCTCCAAGTCTGGGCCAGGCAATGTGCTGCCTGATTGGGAAGAGTAGGAGGGTGATGAAAGAGGACGGTGTCTCTCCAGCTGTCATGTGCACAGATATCACCTGGGGATCTTGGTCAAATGCAGGTTCTGATGCAGTTGATTTGGGAAGAGGCCTAAGATTCTGCATTTCTAAAACCTCACAGGTCTGGCGAGGCTTCTGGTACATGGACCACCACACTCTGAGTAGCGAGGACTAGGACACAGATTCATGCTTTGAATGGTTAAGTGGCACAGAAGGGGAAGAAGAAGAAACTTAGCTAAGCTCTGGAGAGCTTTTGGCTTGTTCTCTTTCCAAGCTGTGGCAATTATAACTGGCTTGGTTCCACTGAGTACCTACTATGTGCCAGGTACTGTGTGCTGGGCTTTATACCAGAGATTAGCGAACTAGGGTTCATGGGCCAAATCTGGCTGCTTCTTGTTTTCGTGAATAAAGTTTGATTGGAACTCAGCTACATCCATTCATTTATTTACATATCATCATGGCTACCTTCATGGTACAGTGGCAGAGTTGAGCAGCTGCAACAGAGTTCATTCATGAAGCTTAAAATAGTTACCATCTGGCCCTTTATGGAAATATCTTGCTGATCCTACATTTGCACATTATCTTATTTAATTCTCATCATAGCCCTGTGAGGTAAGTACTGTTGTTCCCGGTTACAGAACAAACAGAGGTATGGCAGCATCAAGGCACTTGCCCAAGGGCTCACTGCTGATACAAAAGGCAGAGAAGGTCCTCATACTTAAGGCTGATGAAGGCCAATGCCACATTTGGTTTTCTGTTTCTGCGTTAGTTCACTTAGGATAATGGCCTCCAGCTGCATGTATCTTGCTGCAAAAGACGTGATTTCCTTCTTTTTTATGGGAGTGTAGTATTCCATGGTGGGTATGTCCCACATTTTCTTTATCCAGTCTACTTCTGATGGGCATTCAGGTTGATTCCATGTCTTTGCTATTGTGAATTGTGCTACAGTGAACATATGTGTGCACGTGTCTTTGTGTTAGAACAGTTTATATTCCTTTGGGTATATACCCAATTGTGGCATTGCTGGGTCAAATGATAATCGACCATTTGATTACCTGTCTCCTGTTTTAAGTTCTTTGAGAAATCACCAAAATGCCTTCTACAGAGGCTGGTCTAATTTACATATCACATGTTCTTGCTTATAAGTGGGAGCTAAACATTGAGTGCACATGGACACAAAGAAAGGAACAACAGACACCAGGGCCTACTTGAGGAGGGAGGGTAGGAGGAGGGTGAGGATGGGAAAACTACCTATTGAGTACCATGCGCATTACCTGGGTGATGAAATAGTCTGTATTCCAAACCCCTGTGACTTGCAATTTACCTGTATAACAAGCCTGCACACGTCCCCTTGAACCTGAAAATTTAAAAATATGTTAAAAAGATAAATAAATGAATAAAAAAGAGGCCAATGGCCAAGCTCTCTTGAATGCAGTAGTCCCATGGAAACAGGAGTGGCCTCCAGAAAGCAAGCACATATGTGTATGAGCAACAGGAGTTCGAGGCAGACCCAGACGCTGTTTTATGGAAGGCTAGCCAGTGTTTCCTCCTGTAGTGACTTCTCTTGCACCCCACACCATCTTCCCTTGCCCGCCTCTGAACTTACCTGCGATGGTGCCTGTCTCTTACCCCAAGCACGGGGTTGTCTTCCTACTGTGGGATGGTAGATGGTAGTTGTTAAATCCTCCAACATCCCCACCCCTCGTGGAACAATCCAGAGGCATGTTCTACACAATTCGCCCAGGGGCCACAGTGAGCTTGAGCCCCAGGTGCCCACGGTGGTCACCTGCTCATTATTGGCTTCCTTTATCCGTGCCCCCCGCCTCACTCTCCCATTCTCCCACTTGTGGGAATCACCTCCCAAGTAAACTACCTGCACCCAAACCCCATTTCCAGTTCAGTTTTCAGGGAAACACAAACCAAGACACATACTCAGTTATGTAGGTACCATGACAGTCTGTAAAATGCCTGTGGGGTTCACCTTTTACAGGTAAAGAACTGGGACCCAGAGAGGAGGGGTGCTTGTCTCAGTTACACAGGTTCCTAGCCAGATCTGTCTGACTCATTCATTGATGAGTACTGCAGCTCATTCTTTGAATATTAACAATCGTGTCATCATCATCATCGCATGCTTACTGTGAACAGATGAGGAGTCCATGGCTCAGAGGAGTTAAGAACTTGGCCAAGTTTTGTCCATATGTTAGAATGGGGACTTGCACCCCCAAAGCCTAGAGTAAGAGGTGAAAACCTCCACAAGCAAGGTTGCGGTGGGTATGGAGCTGTCTCCTTGGGGGTGGGTACCCCGGTGTGGCCAGGCCATCCCTCAGCCCTGCCCACTGGGTGGGATAAACATCTTCCTCAATGACTGCTTCCACGGCCTGTTGCCATGGTTACCTCTGGGTACCATCTGAATAATGAAGGACAGTGATGGTAACCGCAGCCACTGTCACTGCCTCTGACATTCCTACCCACCCCCCCCACACCCCCAATTCATAGTACAATGGGCTGGAGAGTGGGAAGGGGGTAGGCCTGGTTGCTGTGAGAACAAGAGAACAGCTCTCCATGACCTCATCTCTAGAAATCCTGGGAGCTTGGCGGCTGCGCCTGGGAGTTATCACTGCTCTGCTGTCTTCCCTCCCCTTCCAAGTTTCCCTAGCCACAGCGTAGGGAGGAGCCTGCCTGCCGGTCCACATGCTGCTATTCATGCCTGTGCCTCTCATGTACGATGATTATTCTAGACCCCCATCTTGCCTATCTCTCTCCCTTCCTCCATCTCTTCCTTCTGTCCCCACAGAAATGCACTGTCTCATAAAGGATGTAGTCCTTTGCTGGTGTGTTATTAGGCCCTGGAGAGAGGCCTGTAGAGTGCTGCCTGGCCCCTCCTGGGGGTCTGAGAGTTTCAGTGTTGATTCTCATCTGTAAAATGGGGACAAGGGCTGTTGGAAAGATTAAGTAAGGGCAGTAGCCGAAGCAGTAAGAGCTTGATCCCTGAACTGGACAGACTGGCATTTAAATCCTGATGTCTCACTGCACCACCTGAGGCAAGTTAATTTTATGAGCCTCCGTTTCTTCTTCTGTACAATGAGGGTAATAGATGTATCCCCCTCAAAGGGATTTAATTTGCGAATGATTCTAAAGCACGGAGCCTTTCTTTGTCCCAGTGCCCTTGTTTGCTTTGTGACCCTCTAAGCCTTTGAGTCTGCAAAGGGCAATGATCTTTGTTCTCTCTTGTTCCCAACCAAGGGCAGTGACACAAGACTGTGTCCTTCACTGATAAAGAACAGCTCGCCGGATACGCGCAAGGCAGATAAGACGCCTCCGTTTCCTCTCTTGACTCCTGTGGCTGTCACCAGCTTCTGATAAGATAGCACCAGCCGGGTGGGCCCACAGCTCCAGTGGGAGATTAAGAGCTTGGGGTTGACAGGGATGGGGTGCTTTCTAAGCCTGTAGTGGTGGCACCCTTGATCAGTTTGTGGCATGGGGCAAAGGTGGCAGAGCTTGACAAGGAGGAAAAGGGAAGGATCTGCAAAATTCCTTTCCCCCCAGAATATTGATTCTTCCATCACTCCTTTCCACCAGACCTCAAGACACTCTCACAGCGCAGACGGGAATCAGGGAGACAGGGGATCCCCCCAAATCCATCATGAGCTTTGGGATATTTTTAAAGTCTCCAAGAATTTGAGTAAAAATGTGCAAGTATGTGCGTTTCACTAGGGTGAGAGACCAGAGTGTTCATTCAATTCTGATGAGCAGGGTTCTGCAAGCAGCAGCTCTGTTCCAGTGTGCTGGCATCTGTCTGTACCAACTTTTAAGAGCCTATTGTTAAATATTTAGGAATTTTGGGAGCCAGTGTAAAATACAACATTAAATACCAAATTATAGAAAATTACAATTAAATAAATTATATTAAAAGTACTCATCATTTTCAAATTATTTCTCATTCATTTTACCTATGCTCTTGTATCTGTAATACTACATAATAGTGTGTTATGAAACATCTCTTCCCAACTTAATGTTCAGTGACACCACATGGAGAGCTTGAAATTGTCCATGGTGGGAGTATTTTCACCCCAGAAACTGGCAAATGCTACAAACCAGCCAGTCCTCTTCCAGGCCCCAACACCCTGCAAAACATTTACCAGCACATCCCAGTCCCTGCACCACCCACAACAGAGGTTTCTAGGTGGTCTATTACAAATACAGACCCGGAGCTGCTCTCTAGACACACTGAATCAAAACGTCTGGGTTTCGGGCCCACGAATCTACATTTAGAGAGCTCCCTGTGAGATTCATAAGCACACCAAGAACGTGGAGAGATTGGAAGGGAATGAGAGAGGAAAGAAGGTGGAAGGGAATGAGAGAGGGAAGGAGGAATGTGGGAGGAAAGAAAACAGGAGGCAGAAGAAAGGGTTCCCCAAATAACTTTTCCCAGAACTAGCCATAGGACAATTTTAAAGTGTGTGGAGGCTGAATTGCACCATCTACACTCATTATTATTGTTTTGTATTATTATTGTATAGAGAGAGACATCTGTTAAGCACTCGCTATGGTTCCGGCACAATGCTAAGTGCCTTAAGTGTATGTTTCATTCATATATCACCTTGATATAAAAGTTATTTATTGTTCCCATTTTACGGGTGAGGAAACTGAAGCTCAGGCTAAAGTGCATTGACCAACATCCACGCTCAGCAGGAGTTGGAGGCAAATTTCAAACCATAGGAGTGGTGGGCCGAGTCAGCTCTAGTGGCCGGCACCTGGAAGGGCCTTGGTAAACATTGGTGGGTGGACTTATCCCAAGGGTGCCACCCTGTCAGAGCCATGTTTTCTCTGGAATGAGTTTTAAACTCATGATGATTTCTTGAATGCCATTAACTGTCTCACAGAAGCAAGGAGAAATACAGCTCATTTCAAGATGTGTACAATGCAGACAGCACATCCAGGGGTCAGCATCTGAGAGATGTCTCACCCTGTGGTTCAGAGAGCAAGGGGCTCTTCTCACACAGCTCCTCACTGGTTCATCCCTCAGTTCCTCGGCTGGGCCAAATGCCTGCACTCAACCCATGTTGGTCAGAAAGAAAAGTAAGATGGCAGTGATCAGGAGCTCCCAACCTGTCTGGCGAATTAAGACAAAAATCAACCTGAAAAATTAGAAACCCAACAGGAGTCAACCAAGAAAACCACCCACTACCTCTTCTAAGAAATTTAACACATAAACATATTTAGTTAGGTTCAAGTTGAATGATGAAGAACCATTAAGAAAAAGGAAAAAAGTATATTAGAAAACATATTTAGTTTGGGAGAGAGTAGGCAACTCTTGTGAAGGGGCAGGAGGCTCAGAATGGAGTTGTGAAAGATGAAAATGGGGAGTTAAGTTGAGTCACATGGGAAAGGTTGGCCAGGATGGCTGACTCCAGAAGTCAGGGAGGGATACTGAGGGCTATTACAGTGAAAATAAGTTCAAAAGGGCCATGCTTGGGAAGCCCTTGAGGGTCCTGGAAGAGCCCAACTCTCTTGGCATGGTGCTGTGGGGTCAGTTCTGCTGGCAGCCTACACTGAGCACCTGGGGGCAGGGGTCAAGGGGTAGCAGCGAGCTGGGAATGCCCCTGAAAGGCCTGGAGCACAGTCTGCCTGGGTTCCTCTTGGCATCCAAAGGACCTCAGGGCAGTGCTCAGCTGAGGCCACAAGAAAGCCTTTTCTGCTCTCTGCTCTCCATCATATGGGTCCCTAAGAACAGGGGTTTCCCAAACTGAGATCTGTAGGCATTCTGGAATAAATGACAGCCTCATAGTCAGTTGAGGAGTTGGGGAGTTGCTACATGTGCTATCCTTTCCATACAGATTGCAATGATCACATTAAAAGCTCTGAAAAGTTCTGCAGACAAAAACTTTGCAAGTTTGTAAATCATTTAGAATTGCTGGAGGTAGCAGACAGTGGCAGGATTCCACTCAGCCCCAGATCTTTCATTCCTGTTTCTGCCCCACCCCTGGTTTCTGGGTGCTTTCACAAAAGTGCTCTGGAATTTACTTACCTTAGGGACAACCCTCCACTAGTGACCAATATGTCATCCCAGATGGGGCAGCTCTGAGGCATCATTCAGAGCTGCGAGTTTCCCTGCGGGACCAGCCTAACCCTATCCTCTATGGGATGTTGCCCAGGATCAGTTCTTCCTTTGCACACGAATCCTCAGCTCAGGGTCAGCCACTGGGGAACAAGACCTAAAACACCTGCTTTCTCAATGTTCAGGCTGTTTGTGTCTGAAACATCTTTTGGTATCATTTAGATCTAGTATTCTTTGGCACACACTTTGAAAAACTCCTCCTTGGAGAAAAACCTCATCTCCTGAATTGATTTTCTGGAGAGGAAGAGCCTGAGAGGGGGGAAAAAGCCTCCTTTGGAGCCTATCGCTAGCTAGCTCAGCCCTCTTTCTCTGGAGCCTTTCTGTGCTGTCCTCAAACACTCTCAGGGTTTCTGCAAGAGGCCTCCTATGGTCTGAGTATGGCTTGTCCCCAACAAAACTCACGTTGAGGCTTGGTCCCCAGTGTGATGGTGTTGAGAGCTGGTGGGACCTTTAAGAGGCTTTGGGTCATGAGAAGTACATTTGCATGAAGGGAATGTACTCTTTCTGGAGGGACTGAATTAGTTACTGCCAGAGTGGATTGTTTTAAAGTGAGGCTTCCTCTTGAATTTGCTCTCTTTTGCACACTTCCCTTTCAGCTTCCCCGCTGAGTTATGACATAGCACAAGGCCCTCACCAGAATTCAGTCGGTTCCTGGCACCATGCTTCTTGGGGTTCCCAGACTCCAGAACTGTGAGCTAAATAAAACTCTTTTCTTTATAAATCATCCATTCTCAGGTATTCTGTGATAGCAACACAAAACAGACTGTGACAGGGCGGAAAAGAGATGTCCTTTGTCAGTGCCCAGCTCGCATTGGGATTTCAGGAGCATGCCTTGGGGAATTCAGTCAATTTGGTGACTGGATTTTTCAGAAAAGCATAATTTATCTTCACCACAGTACATGTTTGTTTTTAGAGAACATGGTCACAGCCCCCTTTCCTACTGTCTTGAATCCACTTCTGGGCATTATGAGATTTGCCTGGATCAGAAAATCACAAATCCAAATGCCTGCATTGGCCAGACAAGTAATGCAAATGAGTGAATCAGACCGGGTATAAAGCAATTGGGAGTGATGGAAACTGGGACAAAATGGGGAGCACCTGATCCATCTAAGGGGGCAGCCGCCAGCAGCCCCAAGCCAATTGTCACTGGGCAGGGATTAGACACCAGTGCTAGGATTTTTTTTATGAGAAGCCAGAGATACAGATTTTATTTGAAATATCTTGACTTTCTAATATTGGCAAATAGTTCTTAAAGTTTTTAAACTGTGTAACCAAGCAGTCTAGATTCACCAGCGTGATGAGAGACGCCAGGTTGTGATCTTGGTCTTGGTGATCTACAGAAGGTCAAAAGTGCAGTGAGAGGAGAGATTCACTCTTTTTTTTTTTAAATGGGTGGCAAGCTCACCCTCCCTCATAGTGCTGTCCTCTCCCTTTGCGCATGCTGGCCCCTCTGAGCATGCTGGTCCCTCTGCCTGCAACACATGTCCCTCCACTGTTTGCCGGGTTATCTCTTTTTCATCCTTTAGACTGGGGTCCACAAACTCTGATCTGTTAGGTCTGTGGCATGTTAGGAACTGGGCTGTACAACAGGAAATGAACAGCAGGCCAGAGAGTGAAGCTTCCTCTGTATTTACAGTCACTCCCCACCACCCATATTACCACCTGAGCTCCCCCTCCGGTCAGATCAGTGGCCGCATTAGATTCTCACAGGAGTGTGAACCCTATGGTGAACTGTGCTTATAAGGGATCTAGGTTGTACATTCCTTATAAAAATCTAATGCTTGATGATCTGTCACTGATTCCCATCACCCTATCACCCCCAAATGGGACCATCTGGTTGCCAGAAAACAAACTCCAGGCTCCCACTGATGCTACATTATAGTGAGCTGTATAATTATTTCATTATGCATTGCAGTGTAATAATACTATAAAGTACACAATAAATGCAATCTGCTTGAATCTTCCCAAAACCATCCCATCCAACAATTTATTTATAAAAAAAGACCTAAAAGAACTGGTCCCTGGTGCCAAAAGGGTTGAGGACTACACTTTAGACCACAACTATCTCCTGACTCCTCAGATGGGCTTAGCTTCCCACAAGCGCTCCCAGAGCCCCTGAGCCTCCCCTTTTGTAAGATTTATTCCATTTGTCATTACTTGTTCAAAGTCTCTCTTCTCTACAGTTCTGCAGGTTTCTTAAAGACCAGAACTATGTCTGTCTTGTTCTCTGTTATATTCTCAGCATTGGGCTCAGTGCTTGACCCAGAGCCCCTGCTCAAAATGGCTCTTTTCATGAATGAAAGAGTACAATGCCCAAAAAGTTGCCCTAAGGTGAAAGGAATATTCTACACTCATCCCAGAGGATTTTACTGCCTCCTTGAAAATCTCCTCCAGGATGGTATCAGGCACTCACTGGATTGTTCTTGTTTTCCCAGAACCAAGGCCCAAAGCGCACACGGTGCTAAGCAGAGCCACAGCTTAAGACTGTGTGCATTGTGCTTTGTGAATGGAATTCCCTAGAAGGAAGGATGGTACGCTACAATCCTGGGGCCAAATATCCTGTCTGTTTTAGTGAATAAAGTTTTATTGAAACACAGCTATATTCATCCATTTATGTATTGTTAATAGCTGCTTTCTTGTTAAAATGACAGAGTTGTATAAGTGAGGCAGATCTTGTATGGGCTGAAAAGCCCAAAATATTTACTGTCTGACCCAGTATGGCAAAATGTTGTAGACCTCTGCCTTGGGAGTTGGGCAGTGCCCAAGCTGCACAAGACATGTTGCAACCGTGGTGTTAAGTGTTCCTCAGTCCAGATTCTGAGAACCATCAACTGCCTGGACCAGGCACTTCCCTGCAGGGTTTGTGGGTAGTGACATTTTGTCAGAATCCCCAACACCATCAGCCCCCTCTATTCCCACCCATGGATGGAAGAGAAGCTGGGTAGAGAGAAGGGCAGTAACCTTGTGGGCCCACTGCAGTGTGTGGGGCAGCAACCTTCTCTCTCCTTTGCATACCCACCTCTTGGAATATCTTAGAAGATGGTGCATGTGGAGCATGTCAGAGAATGGTGATAGTCTCTTTGGCCCAAAGTTGTGAAACTCCAGCCCAGGAGCTCCTGGGTATGGAGAAAGGGGCAGGAAGGAGATGGAGGAGATGAGACAGTGACTCTAGGAGGGATGGGGTCGCCTGTAGGCCCACCTGAAGGCCTAGCAAGGATATGTCAGTCTTCCATGGGTCTGCAGATTCCAGTGAAGGTTGCTGGGCTTTTCCCACCAGGAGCGCCACCCTCTGAGCACAGGGACCTTGCTACTAATGTCTGCTGTGAAGCTGATGGCCCAGAGCAGAACCCGGGGGTGGGGGAAAAGGAACTTGAGCCTGAACCAGATTGCCTGTGTCTAGGGTCTATGCAGCAGGGAGATCCCCAGTGGGTTTTCCAAAGAACCAGCCATATTTATTGTGGTTATTTAATCCCGGGTCCCACACCAACTCAAAACTTGATAGCTTAACAAAACAACTCATTGTTCTGCTCATGAATATGCAGATTGGGCAGTGCTCAGCAAGACAGCTCCTCCCTGATCACTTATTATCAGCTTGAGTGGCTTCAAGGCCAAGAGCTGGGCCCTCTCATTCACACGCCTGGTGGTGAATGCTGGCCCTTGGGTAGGGACCTTGGCTGGAGTTGTTGCCTAAAATACCTACACATGGCCTTTCCATGCTTGGCTTCTGCACAGCATAGTGGCTGGTCCCAAAGGCAAAGATTCCAGGAGACAGAGCCAGGTGGAATTTGGATCACATTTTCTAACCTAAGTCAGAAGTCACACTGCATAACTTCTGCCACATTCTATTTGTTAGGAATGAATCACTAAGCCTGGCTTATATTCAAGGAGAGGGAAACTAAAGAGTCTATCGGCCTATTTTAAAAGCTCTACAAATATGCTTCACCAAGAATGAGCCTTTGGGAATTGCCCTACAGAGAGCCTGGAAATGATGATAAAGAAAAAGGAGACATCCACGTCAGCCCTGGGCTGCAGAAGAAAAGAGGAAGTCAGTTTTCTGTCTCTCTCCCCATCACCCGGGGGCTGGGGCTTAGTGGGGAGAATGATCTCTGGGGCCACTTGTGGTCCCTCCCTGGGAAAAAGTGGGCAAGTTTTCAATCAAATATGAGATTGGAGCTTTAAAATGAATAGAGCAGAGCCTTAAGATCCAAAGTAAGGCCATGTTAATGATTGGCAATGGTGGAAAGTTACAGAATGGGATTAAAAGTCAGTTAAGGAATCCTTTACCATTTGGAGAAGCAGGGACGAAATGATGGTGGATGTCCATGCTGCACTGTTCATAGCAGCAATTGCAAAGGTAGAAATTGCTCAGATTTAAACCCCAATGTGGATAGGTTGAGACACCTCTCTAAATGACTTCATTTCAAGGCCTTCATCAGTAGTCTGATCCTTCTGCAGTTTGCTTTTCAAGCCCTAAATTTGGGGAAAATTGGAAGAATTGGATAAATGATCTCTAGGGGCCCCTCTAAGACTCACAGTCCCTGATTGGGTGCTGACAGCTTACGAAGGAAATGGCCTCTAAGAATGTGTTTATTTAATTAAAGAATCTTTCAGTACAGAAATCATAGTAGTATCTGGAGAGATTAGCTCTGTTCTCTGATTTCACGGAAGTAGAAGTATTCACATATGGTCTTTCCCAGCCTCTCTTCTCGCCTTCTCCCTCCCCTTCTCTCTTCCTCCTTCCCTCAGATCCTCCCTCAGCCTTTCTCAATCTCTGTCTCATGCACACTGAGAGTGGTGTTTGAGGAGAGACTTTAAGAAGCTTCCAGCAGAGCAGCAAACTTCTACCCTATGTCTTTACCATTCAAGTCCATCTTACAGCCTCTGTCTTTAAAGGTTTGCTACTCAAACTGTGGTCTGTGAACCACCAGCATCACCTGGGGAGCTATGGGAAATGCTGAATCTCAGGCCTGATCCTGGGCCCACCGAATCAGAATCAACATCTTAACAGGAGCCCCAGGAAATTGAAGTAAACGTGAAAGTTTGAGAAGTGCTGTTTAAGGATCCCAATTCCTCACCTCTACCATTCTTCCTTGCCTTTCTCAAGACATCTTGAAATAGATAGTCCTCTGTGGTTGACTCCCCTGCATTTCGGACCCCTCTGGGTCCCTGACAACCCCTTTAGAGCTGGCTCTCCATCCATGCCTAGGTATAGCTCACCCTCAACCAATATCTGGCAAGAGTCAAGCCCAACTTCCAGCACTTGGATCTCAAATACTCTTGATCCAACTCTGGAGAAATGCTGGGTGGAAATCCTCATGGGAAATGGCTTCTATTCAGGTGGCATGCTGTGGAATGCCATGGTCATTTCCTTTGAATCCAGTCTGATTCTCGGACACCTATAGGAAGGTTTCCTAACACCCTGCAGTCATTTTCATCTCCCTGTGTACTTTGGGCTTTAGTTGATGTCAAAAGACCTGTCTCATTGTAAATCTCAGAAGCATTTCTGTGACAAGGTCGCTTGCCTATAGCTATTTGTTTACAAGCTAAATGAGCATTGGGAAGGTACCCTAACCACCCTTTAGTGCCCAAGAAACATCACACCATTGTGTTTGGCTATTGTACAGACTTGTTTTTTGGTTCCTTTTTCTCTTTGCTTTGAAGACATAAAAACCAAAGTTAGTGGGGGGATGGTTATAGTTTTAGACAGCCACAATTTTATACAGTTGGGAGGGTGAAATGCTTTCATCCAACTTGAAGAAATACCCCAAACCCTTCCTGGCATTTTCCATTTTGAACAAATTTCAACTTAGCCAAGTGACATCCATCTACAGGTGGACTCAATCCACTTTTTTAGGGCAGTTACTGAAAGTGAATTGATGCCCGTTGGGTCCCTGAGATGGCCCACCTTAAAAGCAGGGTTTCCAGCACCCATGAACTCTAAACCCTAGACAAATAATCACAACGGGCATTTTTGAAATGCCTGCTTGACATTTGCTAAACCCGGTAGTGACCTTTAATTATCCTAAGTTTGGGTTCCCATGAAGAGCCTGAGCCTGCGTCCCCCTTGAATGCAGGGGACTTACTTGAGGGGTGATTCTAGGAAGCAGCAGTGTGGAGTGGGTGACTGGCTCGTACAAGAGGGTTTCTCAAAATTGCTGCTCCGGGCCCCACAGCCAGCTGCAGTGGGTCCTCGGAGAAGCATAGAGAATGCCTCTGAGCCCTGATTGACTGCGTCTAAGCCTAC
This sequence comes from Cheracebus regulus, assembly GCA_963574635.1. NCBI lineage: Eukaryota > Metazoa > Chordata > Mammalia > Primates > Pitheciidae > Cheracebus > Cheracebus regulus. The sequence continues at coordinate 12,776 of CAUYQU010070104.1, read as the reverse complement.
TTGGTAAAAGGTTGCCCTTGGGGGCATTAACCCCTCTGCTGTCCTGGCCTGTGCATTCTGCACTGGCCAAGCAAGCTGCCTCAGCACAGAAAGCCATAGAGCAAAATACAGAAAGATGCTTCCAGGCAAAGCAGGTGAGTCTGAGTTCAGCCAGAACTGCTGACCTCAGGAACATCCAGGGGCTCTCAATACCTTTACAGGGTGGGTATTGTTCTTCTTATCCTCATCTTCAAGCTAAGGAGACTGAGGCTCAGACAGGTGAATAGTCTGTCCAGCAAGGAGGCAGGGGCTGGGGTCTTAGCACAGACTGTCCAGCTCCACAGCTCTCTTTGGAGCCTGCCACCCTGTGGGGCAAAGGACTGGAGGGAGATCAGCCATTCCGGTGTGCCCAGGACTATATAAGTTTGAATACCGAAAGTTCCAGATCCCAGGAATTCCTTAGTTCCAGGCAACGGAATGCTTGGCCACCCTCGCAGGTCCCCTGCCTCTTCAGCTCCTGGCTCTCCCAACAGGCTCCCTCGTGAGCAGCAACAGACATGTGGCTTCAAGATGGCCTTTCTTCTCTTCTCCTGCTCCACTTCTGCATTCTGGTAAGCCTGTTTCTAAGTAAGACCCAGATAAAACTGGCTTTCAAGTGGTAGTTTCCCCTGAGTAAACCTTTTATGTAGAAGGTGGGAGACAAGAACGTTTTTCTTTCTTAACTTCCTTTAATGAAGCCCTTTTATTCTACTGGTGGAGGGTGGGGGTGGGTGGTGATGACTATAAATGAAATTTCGTTGATTTCTTTGCTAAGCATTTGTGATCATTTTATTGTTTTATAGGGGCTTTTTTTTAATGTGAAAGAACATGTTTGTGTGCATGCGTGTGTGTGTGTGTGTGTGTGTGTGTGTGTGTGCAAGGCACACAAATACATAGTAAATCTATGTATATTAGTTTCCTGGGGCTTTCCTAACAAAGTACCACAAACTGGGTGACTTAACTACAAGTTCTTCTCTCACAGTTCTGGAGGTTGTGAGTCTGTGACAAAGTGTGTACAAGGTTGGTCCGTCTGAGGTCTGTGAGGGAAGGCTTTACTCACGGCCTCTCTCCTTGGCTTGTAGATGGACGTCTCCACGTTGTCTTCCTTTACGCATGTCTGTGTTCAAATTTCCTCTTTTTATAGCAACACCAGTCATACTGGATTAGGGCGCACTTTAACAACCTCGTGCTGACTTGATTACCTCTGTAAAGATTCTGTTTTCAAATACAGTCACATTCTGAGATATTGGAGGCTAGGATTTTGACATATGAATTTGGGGGTACACCTTTGAACCCAGAACACTGTGTCATCCCTGTGTGGGGGTGATGAAAATGCCCAGCCCACAGTGTTGCCATGAGGAGTAAGACGCAGCCTAATTCAGTGCCCCTCAGTCTAGCACACAGTAGGCATTTGGTTAGTATTTGTCAAATGAATGAAATGTATGAATTTACATTACAGAATTGAAGTGATGATAACTAATAGCTAATGGTTTAAACAGATAAAGGGAATCCAGAGTGGTAAGTGCTACCCCAGCTGGGGAGGACAAAGACGCTGTGATTCGGTCTGTTTAGGATGGCTCTTTGGGGATCCCTTCCCCCAACACCGCAGGTCCCACTGGAGCTGACCCGAAGTGCCCTGTCTTCTCCATGCAAGGTTGGAATTATGACCCAGAGTGGCCAATGACAGAATTTTATTCTCTCTGGCCAAAGTGATGTGTTAAGTGATGGGCAGAGGAGCAACAGGGCAAATGATTACTCCTTAGGATAGCATTTGTGTGAGGGAGAGAAGGCCCTGTTTTCCACTGGGTTTGTGAAACTGGAATTAGGTGCAGATGGCAGTCACTGTCTCAAGCTGCATAGGTGGGCATATGGAAAAGGACAGGGCTAAGACGTAGGGAGATGTGCAGAGAAGGAGAGAGGAAACTTAGGAAGCTGACAAGATTGGCTGAGACCCTGGATCCAGCTATACCTGAAGTGATCCACTCTTGAACGTCAGCTACGCAAGTCAGTAAGTTCCTGTTGGGCAAGGGCACTTGCAGATGTAGGATTTCTGTCTAAAAATGGATATGAGCAAAGTAACTAGGAGCCCAGAGGGAAGTCCCTCTAACCCTGACCAGGGGAATCAGCTTAGGTTTTCGGAAGAACGCAATATGTGGGCCGTCTTAAAGATAAGTCAGTTCTCACCCAGCAAAGGAGTTCAGGGCATTTAGCACGAGGTGAGTGTGCAGATGCAGTGTTTAGTGAAAGGGCAGGGTCTGCTCAGGGCTGGTGAGGAGCTGGCTGTGGTTGGAGCTGGGCCATGTTATTGGGAATGGGGCTGTGGCTAGAAAAGTCAGAGATCACAAAGGGCTGACTGAAAAGCTGCTGCTCATCCATCAGACTCCTCTCAGCTTTCTTCTTCCCCTTGGGGCTCGTGACCTTGGGGAAACGGCACGGGAATGGGAGGAGCTGTTTGAAAACAGAAGCAACCCAGTCTCCAGCCTGTAGAATGAGGGGTACCCATTTCCCTCACATTCCTCACAAGTCTTAGTGCCCAACCTAAAGATAAATGAATGGGAGAGGCCAGTTCACTGGGAGACAGAGGACCCCCCTCTGCTCAGGGCCCACGTTCCCCAGGTCAGAACACTGTCTGACAGATACAGGTGGGCAAAGGCCCCAAAAGGAGACTCACCATCTCCTGGAGCCCTCAAATGCTCTATCACCATTTCTACGTTACAGGGAAAGATGGGAACATGGAAGAGAAGTCAGGTGATTGTGGTAGACAGAATGACGTTCCTCCAGAGATGTTCGCATCCTATCCCCGGGACTTGTGAATATATTTCCTTCTATGGCAAAAGGGACTTTGCAGATGTGACTGTTAAGCGTGTTGAGGTGGGGAGAGGAGCCTGGATTGTTGCTGTGGACTCAGTGCAGTGACTGCTATCCTTATCCAATGGAAGCAGTAGGGGCAGAGTCAGAGACGGAGACATTCTGAGGCCGGAGTGACATAACTGTTGGAAGGAATGTGGGCACGCCCTCAAAGCTGGAAAAGAAGGAATGGATTCTCTCCCAGAGCCTCCAGAAGGGATGCAGCCTGCTTGTACCTTAATTTTAGCCCATAAGAACCATGTTTGGACTTCTGAACTACATTACTGTAAGATAACAAATTGGTATTAAGTCACTAAGTTTGTGATAATGTGTTACAGCAGAAAAAGGAAACATATCGTAGAGAAGTAACATCAATCATAACTATGAGACAGTAGAATGAAAGTTAAGTGCATGCATTTCAGGACCAACTTAACCTGGGTTTACAAACCAGCTCTGACACCTTCTAGCTTGAAAAGTTACTCAAGATCTCTGGGCCTCAGTTTCTCCCACTGTAACCTGCATATAGTAATACCCACCTCTTGCCATAGTTGGAAAAAAATCAAATAAGATGGTGTACATAATAATAAGTATAATGTCCCATATATGGTAGGTGTTCAAGAAATGTTAGCCATTTTCCTTTTTATTATTTTTATTATGATATATGTGAACAAATTTAATATGGTGGCTAGCACTCAATGTAAATAAAAACATTTTTTTCTACTTTTAGATGTTTACCTTCCAAATCCTTTTCCTAAGAGTGTTTTAGGATGTTATTTGTCACATAAAATAAGAAAACTATGAAGGAGGTTTTATGTACACTTTTAATAACAAATTTTACATTTATATGGTATTTCATGGGCTATGCCTAAACACATTAACTGATACAGAAAACCATAGCAAAGACAAGCAGAGTTATGTGAAACACAATGAGACCACACCTTATTTTTGTAACAGCTGGCTATAAAACATTCCAGTTGACTGGATAAAGGTAATCAGTTGTTTCAAAGTACACTGCTTATATTTTGATGCAGGAACACAGACTATCTTCCTTTGTGGACACGTTCCCATTTTACAGCTCAGGGAACTGAGTTTTTGAGGGACCCACGTCCGATGTCCCGGAGCTGAACATATTAGAATACATCAAAGTTTTTGTCCTTAGCCTCTCTCCCTTCCTCCCCTCCCCTTCTTGCACCGATATTCTCCATAGGTGATCTCACCCAGTTCTATGGCTTTCTATATCATCTATGTGCTCAGGAACGCAAAAATAGATATACCTCCAGCCCTGGACCTGCCCTTGCATGCCAGACTCCTCTACCAACTGTCTACCTGATGTCTCCACTCAGATACTTGCTAGGCACGGCTAACTCCGCCAAAGATGAACTTCTGATTTCTCTGTTCCTCGGTGTGCTCCTCTCCCAGCCAATTCACCCTCAATGGATGGTATGGCATCCCTGTCTAAAATGCAGGGACTTTCCTGACCATGCTTCATTTGATCATACCCACATCCAAATGATCAACAGCTCTGTTGGCTCTATAAACACAGTATGGCTCAAGCTCAACCACTTCCCAGCGCTGCTATTGCTACCACTTTTATCACTTCTCCCTTGGAGCACAGTAGTGGGCTCCTGGATGTTCTTCCTGCCTTCTGCATGCCTGACTATATCTGGTGCTACAGAATAGCCGAGGTGAACTTTTAAAGACACACATTGGATCTCATCATTCTCATACATAGAACTCCATAGTGGCTTCCCATCATGCAATAAAACTAAACTTTTTACCATGGCCTATGGGGCCTCTATGAGCATGTCCTCATAGGGTATACAAAGAACACGTTCTGACGGAGGGGATATGGAAGAGGTGAAGCAGGAACTACTTGTAGCACCCTAATATCTGCTCTATCCTTTTCTTTAGTAATAGCAGCCCTGATTTTTACTTGGCTCATGACTGGAATAAACACTAAATTTCTTAACCTCCCTTGCCACCGGGTGTGGTCATGCAACTAAGTTATAGCCAACACAATGTCAAGGTTTGTGTGTACAATTCTGGGAAGTGTCCTTTAAAAGGGGGGGCATGATCTTCAGCCCTTTTTTTCATTCCTGCTAGCTGCAATGCAAATGTAATGGCTGGAGCTCTGGCAGCCATTTTGATACATGAGGTGACCTTGGCACAGAAGCCTCACAGTAGAACACAAGAATGAAGAAGGTTGGGTCTCTGGTAATGTGGAAGAATGCCATGCCAGCCCTGAATTTCTAACCTCCACACTTCTTACACTTTTATTTTGAGTGTGCCAGTTAGTCAGAGCAGAAACTAATGATAACTCCTGCGGAGGAGGGGTGTGGCAAGAATAGAGCAGGAATAAGAATGTGGGGGTGTCTGCAGCTCTCCAGCAAGAGGCCTGAGTGGGGTGGTGGAGACAGAGAGATGTAGAAAAAATGGAGAAAGATATGGCATACAGAAACCTTGATAATAAATTAGAAATAGAGCATGAGTGTGTGAATGAGAAATGTCAAGATGCCTCCCAGTTTTTTTGGCCCAAGCAACCACATGGTTGCAAGTGCAGTGATTGAGTTAGGGAACCAGAGAGCACACATAATTAACATTTCTGCAAAAGAGCTGCGTAACGCTGTTTAATTCTGGCATTTTGTCATCTGAATCAGTGTATTTATGTCTCAAATTTGCAGTGAAATGACCCACTCTTTAAATCAATGCATAGGATACTGCTATTGTATACATTTCAATGCTTTGTAAAATATCCCTGTAATTTCCATTTCTCATGAAGAGAAATGCTCTTGTTAGAGTCTACTTTTTTTAGGGACTGATTTCTTAGGTAACAATTTTATTCTCCCTTTGAGCTCCGGGTCAGTACAATCTAAGGCACACACATATCAGCCCTGATGAATAAAAAGAACGCTATGAAAGATGAACTCCCAGGCCCTTCTCCACAGGCCCTACTAACATTGGATTTATGATTTGGAGGGGGAAGGGCAGTTCTAAAATGTGCTTGGCACTTTAACTCATTTGGCCTTCCCTCTTATTTGGGTTGGCAGAGTCACTCATCTTCTTTATAAAATCTTGGCACATCGAGGATGGTATTTTATATTTTTTATGTTAAGCTGGAATTTCCGGATTGGGTTCTGCAGCATATGGCTCTGTTTTTATTAGGTTCTGGTGGGCTTACAAAGGAATTTTCTCTCTTTTGTTTACTTCACGCTAGAGTTTAGGATCTGTTCACTGTGGAGGAGGAGGTAGAGAATTGGCAGGGGAGAGACTGTCTGTCCAGACACAAGTGTATCCAGCACAAGTCACATTTTGGTTCCAACTGTGGCAACTTGGTTATTCTCAGACTCAAGGCCAGAATCACAAGCACAAGTTAAATAAACTGCACTGATGTCCCTACTTTCACAACATAGAACATGTTGGCTACATAGTAAACTGTTACCCTAAGCCTCTAGCTGTGGACCCAGTAGATGTGGATAGGGGTCCCTGACTCTACTCCACAGTAGAATTGTTCATCAGTCAGTTTCATAAAGACATCAAAAATAGCTGACTGACTTAGAAGGTGAGTACTGTGCCAGCCTCTACATGGTCCCCAGTACTCCCGACCTCCTCATACTTACATTTGTATGGAGTCCTCTTCCAGTTGGAATAGGGCTGACTTGTGTAAACAGTTGGGTTCTGCAGAAATGAATAATGTGACTTCAGAAGCTAGATCTCAAAAGACAACTTCCATCCTCCTGCTCTTGCTGGATCACTCACTCAGGGTCACCATCTGCCATGTAGGGAGAAAACGCAAACAGTCCTTTAGGGAGGCCCATGTGGTGAGAAACTGAGGCCTCCTGCCAACAGCCATGTGAGAACACCATCTTGAAAGCAGACCTTCCAGCCTTCAGGTGACTGCAGCCCTGCTGATACCTTCTCTAATTTCATAAGAGCCCTCACGCTAGAACCTCCCAACAAAGCTTTTCCCAAATGCCTAACCCACAAAAACTGTGAGATAATAAGTGTTTATGGTTTTAAACCACCATGTTTTGGAACAGTATTTTATATAGCAATAGATAACAAATACAGGTGTACTTCTAAAAGATGCGATGGTACAGTTGGAGGTTCTTCTTCTATTTATCTTAAAACAAGGTAGCAAAACAAAATCTAAAGTTTTTCCCCTTTCAAAAATCTTTTTAAAATTTTTGGTTGCTGTCATTTTAATGGATGTGTGATTATTTGACATTTGTGGTGATTCATCATCAATTCCCTTTACCTCATAGCAGCCCAGTTTCTTATTAGGGGCTTGACTCTGCCTTTTTGCACAAAGCCTGGTTAAGACATTTTAGGATGGGTTCCCCTAAAGCATATCTTGGGACAGGGCTTTAGGTGCAAATGGTTTATTTGGGAGAAGATCTCATGAAGCACTGAGAAGCGTAATGTGGAATGGAAGAAGCCAATATCCCTTATTGGCATTAATGCACAGATTACTGCTTTGGGTAACTTGGCTCAGTTGCACCGAGAGACTGTGTGGAACACACTTCAGAACTTCTTGAGAATCAAAGAAGCTGGGAGATTGATCTTCCAATTCCTGGCCCTCATGGGCTGAGGGTAGTCCACTGGCCACAGAGATGAGCAACGTATGTAGAGGCAAGCTTAGAGACAACTTCTGGGGGAGGCGAAAGAGACACACGTGGGTACTGACAGCATCTTCTGCAGAGGGCAATTGTTGGTTACCGCTTTCAACTGGGAAAGCCAGATGCCCCACTCTCCACTCTAGTTGGTGAAAGGAGTTTGGAAGAGGTGGAAGGAAGCAAATAAGACCTCAGCTGAGTCACCCAGGAACTTTCTCTATATACTTTTTGAGTCATGCCCAGTGCAAAAGGAGGGACTGGTTAGAAGCCTTTCATGGTGGAGTCAGAGGAATTTGGATCAGACTCTTTCAGGTTCCAGAGAGGAGCCCTCTTCCCTGCTTCCTTGACGCTGCAAAGCCTCCTTAGTTTCTACCCATGTCAAACCTAGTCCCTAAAAATTGTGCAAGTCTCCCACAAATTTGACAGGCCCTTTGTATCTTTTCAATAAGTTTCTCTTGGCTTAGGTTACCCAGAGTTGGATTCTGTTGCCTGCAACAAAGAAGCCTCACCAGACGATGGTTTACACTGAAATTAACAGGAAAGTTCACGCTATTCCAACTCAGATCCCAGTGGCATAGGGTAGATTTAAGAACTTGCTAAATGGAGTCTAAAGGTCATCTGTATGTGCAAGATATTCAAGAAGGTTTTAAAAAGGAAATGTGAGGCCACAAAGATCTATGACTGCACTAAGCGGGGACTATGGTTTATAGAACCACCAGTTTAAAGATAAAGAGTCTCTGGCTGGTCTAATTTGGCAGACAAAAATTTCATTCCCTAGTGCACATAGCCTCTCACTCTGCTGGACTGAGCTGAGATCCTGTCTATAAAAGCTTGCTCTCGATTTCAAAGGTCAGCACTCACAACGTGTGCATCTGCCACCCTCTTATTGAAGACCAAAGCGTGGCTGGAAGTGATTTGATATTTAAGCACGACCTGCCTGTCTAGACCTTTTTCATTCTCTCTCTCTCTTGCTCCCACCCTCCCACTCACACTCCACCACTTATAGACCTCACAGATTCAAAACTTTTTTTAGCCTCTCAGAAAAAGATGAAGAAATGCTGCTTGGGGTGAGTACATCTGAAAATTGTCAGCAATAACACTGATCATTTTTATCTGGTGTAGACCAGATACTAATCTGTTTGTGTCATTATTTGGTGCTGGGGGGAAAAAACAGTTTCTAAAAATATTTCAGTGATCTGCTGAGTTTTGTGGAAATGGAGGTTTTATGATCATCACAGCAGCATGGCATAGTGTTTAAAATCAGTTTGCAGTCAAGCAGCTGGGGTAGGGGTCCAGTAGGGATTCACTCCCTGGTTTGTTATTTTCTAGCTCTGTGATTGTAATCTCTTTAAGCTTTAGATTCGTCTTCCATAAGGTGGGCTGGTAACACTCACTTCATGGAATTCTCGCGGGGGTTAAACGACAGTGTGCTTGCAGGGCTTACAGCAAATGTTTAATAAAATTCATTGTTACTAACATTAGCGGGATTGCAGCAGGAAGCAAATGACAGACAAACTGGGGAACTTGGGGGGATCTTAATGAAGAGACTATTTACTAAGTGTGAGAGGAGTATAAGGACGCCAAGAGGGACAGATCCACCCAAATACTGGAAGACTAGGTATTTCCTACGACTTCAGCAAACTATTTTGAAATACCCACTTGTACTTCTCCAATTTTTAAAGTTTAGACTGAAGTGTTTGCTGGTAACTGGAAATTCTGACTCTAGGTTCTCAGCGTTTTGGAAATGGCAGGCACCTATACTCTCAACTTTGTCCAGACATAGATATGCTCCCCCTCAGGGCTTTTTGTAGCTGAGATAACCTCTGCTGGGCTGATACCAAAGGTGGACTCCCTACTAAGGGTGCAGTTTGGGCACCCCTTTCTTCAAGGGAGATCTGGAAGGACATCCCCACCTTCTCCTCAATGACTTTATAAGGGAAGACAGGATTTTATACCCACTTTATAGATGGGGAAACTGACATTTAAGAAGCTGAATGATCTTGCTCAAGATCATGCCGCTACAAATCCACAAGCCAATATCCGATCAAAAGCTTTCAGCACACAAGTTTTCATTTAGAAATCTTGGATTTTAGAAAAGAGATTTAGTGCATATATCACATATGTCACTACACCTCTGTGTTAGTTTCTATTACTACTGTCAAAATTACCACCGACTTAATGACTTAAAACAACACAGATTTATTCTCTTACAGTTCGGAAGGTCAGAAGGTCTCAACTCAAGGTCCGCAGGACTGTGTTCCTCCTGAAGGCCCTAGGGGAAGATCTGTTTCCTTGCCTTCTCCAGCTTCTGGAGGCTGCATGTGTTCCCTGGCTCACACTCCTCCCTCCATCTTCAAAGCCAGGAGCACAGCATATTCAAACCTCCATTTCTCTGACCTCTGCCGCTGTCCTCACATCTCCTGTGCATCTGAACTTTCTGTGTTTCTGACTCTGCACCCCCTCCGATAAGGACCTATGTGGTGACACTGGGGAAACTGTGATCACCGGAGGAAGTAGGATCCCCTCTGTATCGTCAAGGTCCTCAATTTAATCACATCTGTAAAGTTCCTGTTGCCGTGTAAGGTAACACATTCACAGATTCTAGGGATTATGACCCAGATATCTAGTCTGTCTACCATAACCCCAGAGGTATCTGGGACAGCACCCAACAATCAGAATCATTAATATTTCTATAGAAAAATGTCTGAATTGTTTGTGCTAAATAATATACGTCAGATGTCACCAAACTACACCCTGTGGGCCAAATCCCACCTGTTTATGTAGATCAGGTTTTATGGGAACACAGCTGTGCCCACTTCTTATGGCTGCTTCCCTGCTACAAGGGTAGAGCTGAGTGCCTGTGACAGAGATCAGATGACCTACAAAGCCAAAAATACTATCTGGCCCTTTACGGGGAAAAAAAATGCCAACCTCTGGTGTAAATGATCTTTCAGTTTTGCCACCAAACGAGTGTTCTGTAAACCTACAGAAAATCTTTTGGTTTTTAAAGTTGTTGAATTTTGGAAGCACAAACAATGGAACATAGGCCCCTAGTAGTGACAGAGCAGAGGACTCAACTTCACTTTACTGCAGAGCCCATGCTCTTAATCTAACAAGCTACAGCCCCATGTCCTGTGTATTTAAGAGTATAAGATGGACTCATTTTAGGGTCACAGGCACTCAAAAGCTTAGGGCAGTCTGTGGCCCTGGGCATCATTCAGTTCCCATGGATGAGTAAGATGACAGTCTGCAGGCCAAGTCAGAACAGAGACACGTTCCTCAGGCCGCACTTGAGCAACAATGCACCTGAAAGAGTTTAGCCGGGAGTGGACACTCTTTTTTACATTTTTATCTTTAATCAGAGACAGGGTCTCACTCTGTCACCCAGGCTAGAGTGCAGTGGAACAATCATGGCTCACTGCAGCCTCAAACTCTTGGGCTCAAGTGATCTCCCAGACTTCAGCCTCCCAAGTAGCTGGGACTCCAGGCACACACTGCCACATCCTATTTTTTTTTTTTAAAAGACAAGGTCTTGCTATGTTGTCCAGGCTGGTATTGAACTCCTGGCTTTAAGAGAGCCTCCCACCTCAGTCTCCCAAGTAACCGGGACTACAAATGTGAGTCACCATACCCAGCAGTGGACACTCTTTGGTTAGCCACAAACACCCACCTTGCCTGCTTCTTTATTGTCTCACCCAGTCTCCTTCATGATAGACATTTTCAGCCTGGTCCCTGAAGGCTTTTGAGATGTGACTGCTGACCTAATCTCCCCTTTCTATGCTGTAGAGGAAGACAAAAGAGTTCAGCAGCAAAGCCTCTCATATAATGTCACAAAAATAAGAGGCCAAGTTGGGACCAGAACACAGGTCTCCTGTCCCCTCCACCAATCTACTTCACTCTCAGGTACTTGTCTTGGCTCAGAGCCAGTGATTATTCATACCATCAGCTTTCACTGGCTGCTTCTCCCTGCCACGTCAGTCCCCTTCTCTGCTTGACTTTGTTTTCTCTGTAGGTCACCAGTAAATCACTTGCCTAAACAATCATCACCTTCACATGTTCAGCGCCGGTCCCAGATGTTGTAATCTCTCTTGGCTTCCTTTGATGCTCTGGAAAGAAATTTCCTTGGAGATCTTCCAAATTCAGGGCTGGAAACTTGTTATCACATGAATTTAAGGCAACGTCAGACCTGAGCTTTCAAAAGCATCACAGCTTACCTTTCCCCTAATACAACTGAACTGTGGCCTGCAGGCGAAGGCACTCAAGTCTTGGCTGATCCCTTCTAGACTGAGTTTTGCGGTCTTGTGTCTGGAAGAAAGAGCTCTTGGCCTGGGGATGATGATCCACTGACATCATTCTCCCCAAGGTCATTCCTGCAGGAATTCAGAAGAAAAGCAAAACGTCTACCTTAATTAGGATGGGTATAAAATCTCTTCCAGCTGTTGGCCTTTGGTGAGGGTGATAAAGTTTCTTTTACTGAGTACCTTTCCTCTGGTTAGGCTCAGCTAAACGTCATCCATAAGGTATCCACCATAGGGATACAAATCACTTTTTAATTAGAATCCCTCACCATAGGTTCAGGGATAAGGGCCGAGAATATTCAGCTATGCTTCATGGTATCTTCTTTTCAAAAGACATTGCCAAGGGCTAGATGCTTCTAGAAGTGAATGTCTGTTTCCACTGCATTTGAATGTGGCTCTTATCTTCATCACTGCTTAGTCCCTTCAGCTGGTATATGGTCACTGGTGTAGACAGAGTTGTACCTGGAAGAGGTTTTGTAAGGGAGGAAAAAGTTAATTCTCTCATAATTTCCATCAGCCAACCTCCTCTAGCTGTTCCATTGGACATACAACCTCAGTGGAAATAACGAGCTTCTCTGCAGGTGCACTTCATTCCACGCTAAGGCTCTAGGCCATCCCCTTTCTTCTGCCATATTGTCCCCAAGCACCTCTGGTTAGAAATGTTGGAGGAAGCCTGACTGGAATTCAGACAATCTTATTAGGACTTTGAGATTTATGTACTTGGATAATGAGCATACAGTCTCCACCATTCAACCTGATGTGTTGTTTTGAAGTTTTCCCTTGGATACATATGTAGATATCTTTTCATAGGCTAAAGTTTTTTGTTTTTTTTTTTTGTTTGTTTGTTTGTTTTTTGTTGTTTTTTTTTTAGAATAAAAAGAATGAAAGAGAGAAAGGAAGAGGAAGAGATTTTAGAAAAAGAGAGAAAAAGAGAAAGAAAGAAACAGCAAAAGAAAGAAAAAATGAAAGAGAAAGAAAGAGGAAGAGATTTTAGAAAAAG
>CAUYQU010070101.1:0-17170 GCA_963574635.1 Cheracebus regulus | reverse complement strand
CTTTCTCTTTCATTTTTTTCTTTCTTTTGCAGTTTCTTTCTTTCTCCTTTTCTCTCTTTTTCTAAAATCTCTTCCTCTTTCTCTTTCATTTTTTCTTTCTTTTGCTGTTTCTTTCTTTCTCCTTTTCTCTTTTTCTAAAATTTCTTCCTCTTCCTTTCTCTCTTTCATTCTTTTTATTCTAAAAAAAAAGAAAAGAAATATAACTGTAGGGAGTTCAAGACCATCCTGTCCAACATAGTGAAAGCCTGTCTCTACTAAAACTATAAAAATTAGTTGGGTGTCATGGCACACACCCCAGCTACTCCCAGTTGCAGTGAGCTGAGACCCTGGGTGACTGAGACTGTCTCAAAAAAAAAAAAAACCCCAAAACTCAAAAAAAGAAAACTGCAGAATAGCATCTGAGCTTCCGCTCTGGGTGCACTGCCTATGGGGCAGCCTTGCTCCACAAGGAGTCCTACCTCTGCTGCTGCTGTACGCTGCCACTTCAGCGAAAGTTTCTATTTTACACCACTCACTCGCCCTGAATCCTTTCCTGGGCAAAGCCAAGAACCTTCTTGGGCTAAGCCCCAGTTTTGGGGCTGACCTACCCTGCATCAATTCCATATGAATTTTAGAATAGTTTTTTTTTTTTAAATAATTCTGTGGAAAATGATGTTGGTAGTTTGATAGGAATAGTGTGAATCTGTAAATTGCTTTAGGCAGTATTATTTGCCTATTTTTCTGATGAGGTATTATTTATTTTCATAGGTTAGCAAAAGCTCTTTAAATGTCCCATTTGATAAAAATTGTGAAGATGGAAATTTTAAACATTTACTTAAATGGCTTCCAACTGCTATTTTACATGAAGCTACATATTCTCAAAATAGTGTAGAGTGCTTTTTGTATAAATAATTTTCATGGGTTGCTTTACATTAATTTCTTCTAAATTAGAATGTAAGTATTGTGATCTCAATACTTGAAAGTATTCTTTTAAGTTTTTATAAAATATTTTTTTCTTCATCACTTGTGACTATATATTATAGTACAGTTTTTTTTTTTTAAACTGCAGGTGGCAACCATTACTGGGTCATTTTGAAATCAATTTAGTCACTCCCAACTAGCATTTTAAAGAAATCAAAAAGAACAGAACATATAAAAACATACCATCTTTTGCAAGCATATTATACAATGTTTATTTAGCTATTTTACAAAGTATGTGTGTACTGGGTCATGATGTAAAATGAAATTCATACTGTGAGTCACAGTTAAAGTTTTTTTTGAAAGTCATTGGTTGGAATGGAAGAATTTCCTGCCTGGGTTTCTTTCCCAGCTCTAGCACTTTTTCAGCTTTGTGACCTTGGGTTAGGTAGCTACCTACTCATACCTCATCTTCTCATCTGTAAAGTGGGGATAATATTAATATTTACCTTATAAAGTTGCTGTAAAGATCAAATGAGTAAATCAAGCAAGCACTAAATAAATATTAGCTAATATTGTTAACATAGGTATTAATACAGATTTATTGTTCATTATAGCAAATTTTAAAAATACATTTAAAAAGAATGTAACACTTCATGTCATCACACAGAGATAGCACTAAAATAATCTTTTTTCCCAATACCTCAGAAATATAGAAAATTTAATGTAAATACAATCGTTAGTACTTTCATAAGAATTCTGGTGGTATCATAGAAATTCATATATTCAGACTTAGAAGAGAAGCTTTAAAGATCAAGCATCCTGACATGTCCACAAATCTTGGTATGTAAAGATAAGCTTGAGATAAGTAAGCTAAACTAGATTCACCAAAGACAGAGGTAAGCCTAAGCCTCTCTCTAGAATAAAGATGAAAGAAATGAAATCAGGAAGACTGAGGTGTTACCGTTTTAAAGAAGAGCTTATTACCACAACATTATTACCACAACATTATGGGGAATTATATTTTATTACCACAAAATTATGTTATTACCACAACATAATGAAAGAGCTCTTTCATTATTTCTTAAGGCAGAATGCAGGAGCCCCTCTAAATACTGCACTTGTCAGAAGTCATACTCACAGATGACCACTATTGCAAGTGTGGCTGACCAAAATACTTAGTTTCTTTACAGTTTCTCCCTGGGTGATCTCATCCATTCTGTGACCTTAAATCATTTCTAGATGTTGATAAACTCTTAAGTTTACATCCTTAGCTCAGGCCTCTCCTCTGAGCCCTGACTTACAGATCTAACTTCCTGTTTTATATCTCTTCTTGGAAATCTCACATATTTAAAACAGCTTTTGATTTTTTTCCTCCTGACGAAACCTGTCCTTCTTCGAGTCTTTCCTGTCTCAGTAATGAGTACCACCCAGCTGTTGGAACCTGAAACTGGAGAGCACCATTCCTTCCTCTTTCCCCACACCCGACATCCAGTCCATCAACATCTTGCCAGTGTGCCTCCAGTATTCCTCTCCAGTACGTCCTGTTGGCTCCATCCCTGCAGTCGGCACATGGGGCTGGCCAGCCACTGTGCATCTGGAGCTGTGCTCACTTGCTCTGTTCTGGAGCCTAGCAGCTGGGTGATTTGTCCTAACAGAAATAAGACAGGTGAGTCCCCTGATTAAAACCCATGAGTGGGCTGGGCACAGTGGCTCACGCCTGTAATCCCAGCACTTTGGGAGGCCTAGGTGGGCAGATCACGAGGTCATGAGTTAGAGACCAGCCTGGGCAACATGGTGAAAACAAAAATACAAAAATTAGCCAGGTGTGGTGGCATGCACCTATAATCCCAGCTACTCAGGAGGCTGAGGCAGGAGAATTGCTTTAACCTGGGAGTCAGAGGTTGCAGTGAGCCAAGATTGCCCCATTACACTCCAGCCTAGGTGACAGAGTAAGACTCTGTCTCGAAGAAAAAAAACCAACAACCAAAAAACCCAAAAATCATGAGTGACTTTTTTTGCACTTAGGATAAAATTCGTATTCCCAACTGTAAAAGGCTGCATTATCTGGCCCCATCTGCCACTCTTCCTCTTTTTTTTCCCTTATTGTTCTTTGTCTCACTTCGGTGATACCAGCCCTTTCTCAAGAGCCTGAACTCACCCAAAATTCCTACCTTTGAGACTTTGTATATACTTTACCCTCTCCCTGAGACACATCCCTCTAGATCTCCCATCCCCTAAATTTAGCTTTTCATCTATCAAATCTCAGTTTATAGGCTTCCTTAGCAAGGGTTTGCCCAGCTACCCAGTCCAGAGTAGGGTTTCTCTTGTTACCCTGAACCCATAATCCTCCTCCTCAGCATCCTGTTCATTTATTTCACAGTATTTGTCACAGTTTAATAATTATATATTTCTTGCATATCTCTCCCAATAGACTGCGATGAGGGATAAAGTCATTCCTGTTTTATTCCTCATTGTGTACGAAGTCATGAATAAACAAATGAATAAAAAGGGACAGTCATAGATTTTGGAAACAGTTCAAACATAAATATTCTCATTGCCAACTATTATATTAATATAGATCATTTGGATGATGCAGGTATGTTTTCAGAGTGTAGCATAATATTCTGTCACTAGGGGGCAGTTACACATCTCTTTTTTCTTCTCTATTAACTATTTTCCTCATATGTCTGTTTTGAGGGAAATTATATAAATAGGAAGAACCTGATGGTGTTTGTATAAGCTTATATTTATTCCCCTCACACTTGAGTCCCTATTGATATAATGTATTTCTGAGTTTGCTAGATCAATCTTTACTCTAGAAAATCAGATTTTATGTTTGCACATCATTTTATTTTTAATATATGATGTTCCCATGCAGCCGTCATCTAGATTTCGTACAGGAGAGAGGTTAGTTGTTGGGGTGGGCAATCTGTGTTGTCAGCATCGTAGTAGATATACAAAGTGACCTTAATGTGAGATGCACACACACGGAATGGCTTTTCCTATTTGCAAACACTCAAGTTACGTGAAAGAAGGAGCAACTGTCTGCAGAGATCTGACTTTCTCTGGGAATTAGTTTCACAGCTAGAGTTTCTGAGGATTTGCGCAAGTGCTTACTATCATTATTCCTATTTAAAAAAACAAAACTTGGTTCAGGAGTTCACCCACCTTGAAATTAGTAAGCATGCTTTACTATTCTTTGTATAATTTTGTATGCATATTTGAAATTGTGCAGATTAACAGTATTGAGATTCTTCCTCTGGCAAAATCAGAAGTATTGTGAGAACCAAAACTGTTGTCGGGAATCCTGTAATTTTAAGCCGGCAGGCTGTGCAAGTTGTAAATTTTATGTTTGTTACTGCAGATAAAGATGTCCCCATTTAGCAGATAAACAAATCCCTGCTATCCTTTGCCAGCACCATGTGAACAGCTCTTTATAGACGTCTGAATGTCCCTATGATTTTCTTATACTTTGGTGATGATATTTTAAACTGTGGTTAGAATTTAAAATCATTTTTAAAGACTGTATCTCGTTTCAGCCAAGCATTAAGTGGTAATGCTGAAAAATGTATCCGAAAATGAGTTATTTTGGAACAGAGGTTAGAGGTAACAAACTGCTAGGAAGAAAGCCAAAAAACTGTCACGATGCATATTACTGTTAATTTAGGAGAAAGAACTCTGAATTGTTAGCCTGAATGTCAACAAAATCAAAGCAGTACTAAAGTGTATCTACTTTTAAGTTCATGAAAATTGTTGTGTAACCAAGCCAGGTTGGTGGCTAACATGCTGGCACCAGGTGCTAATAGTATGGCTATAACGTGTTCTTAAATCAGGTTATTATCTGTGCTAAGGCATGAAGTATGTTATTTTAATTGACAGATCATAATTGTATGTATTTATGGGGTAGGTACAGTGATGTTTTGATATGTTTATATAATGTGGAATGTTTAACTTAAGCTAATTAACATATCCTTTAACTCACTTATTTTTTTGTGATGAGACATGAAATTTACTGTTAGTAACTTTTGAAATACACAGTACATTATTATTAACTGCAGTCACTGTGCTGTGCTATAGATTTTTTTAAATTAATTAAAAAAAATTTTTGTGAGACAGAGTCTCATTCTGTCACCTAGGCTCGAGTGCAGTGGCATGATATTGACCCACTGCAGCTTCCACCTCCTGGGTTCAAGTGATTCTTGTACCTCAGCCTCCCTAGTAGCTGGGATTATAGGCAAGCACCACCACACCCTGCTAATTTTTATATTTTTAGTAGAGATGGTGTTTCACCATATTGATCAGGCTGGTCTCAAACACCTGATCTCAAACAGTCTGCCTGCCTCTGCCTCCCAGAGTGCTGGGATTACAGACATGAGCCACCGTGTCCAGCCTGTGCTGGAAATTTTAAACACAAATTCCTCCTAACTGAAAGTTTTGTACCCTTTGAACAGCATATCCTCATTTCATTTCCTCAATCCTACTCATCCTCTGGTAGCTACCGTTCTATTCTCTAAGGCAGCAGTCCCCAACCTTTTTGGCACTAGGGACTGGTTTTGTGGAAGGCGAATTTTCCATGGACAAGGTTGGTGTCAAGATGTTTTTGAGATGATTCAAGTGTATTACATTTATTGCACACTTTATTTCTATCATTATTATGCTGTACCATATAATGATATACAACTCATCATAAGGTAGAATTGGTGGGAGCCCTTAGCTTGTTTTCCTGCAACTAGATGGTCCCATCTGGAGGTCATGGGAGATAGTAACAGATCATCAGGCATTAGATTCTCATAAGGAGGGTACAGCCTAGATCCTTCCTATGCGCAGTTCACAGTATGGTTCTCTCTCCTTTAAGAATCTTTTTTTTTTTCCGTGCCCCCTTCCCCATGAGAATCTAATGCAGCTGCTGATCTGACAGGTGGTGGAACTCAGGTGGTAATGTGAGCAATGGGGAGCAGCTGTAAATACACATGAAGCTTCCATTGCTCACCATCTGCTCACCTGCTATGTGGCCTGTGGCCTGGGGGTTGGCAACTCCTGCTGTAAGGTATGATGTATTTTTGATTATTTGAAAGGTAGGCATAGTAATGTAAAGAATTTTATGTCAAACATTTGTTCTACCTAAGTATATTTTAAAACAAAAATATTTGAGGATTTTAGACTTTTAAACTTTAGGAATCCACTTTTCTATTTTGTTTCATTGAGAAAATAATTCTTGAAATATGAGACTTGCACAATTTTCAAAATCTTTGAGAATGCATTTCACATAAAATGTGATCACTTTGTGTTTACATATATGTATATATCCATGTATGCATGCACATACATGCACATGCACATACATATATGTACATATACATACACATTTTCCCTATTCATTTACTTTTATATAACCAACCACTTACAAAAACACTAAAAGCTGACAGCCACCAATATTACTCTGGGGCTGTGTTTATAATAAGTTATATAACTTTTGCACCTCATTCCTTCATATGCCTCATTTAGTAGTATACCCATCGTGTGACCAGCTGCAAGTTTTAGGCTTGTAGTTGTTGTTTGTTACTTTTATATCCTTTATTATTTTATGGTTTCATAGGTTATCTTCCACTGTTTGTTTTGTAGGGTTCTCTGTGTATGTGAAAAGCAAAATAAAAGAAAAATGCTCTCCATTTTGTGAATAGGTTTTGTTTCCATAATCTATTTTCAGGTCAGCTACTTGTTATTTAGAATTTGTTTTCCCATAAAAATAATGTTGGCTAAATTTTTGAACCAACACACAGAACCTATTTCTTCACAACTGATTTAATCACCATTTATAGCTTGTTTTTTGGGAGAAAATTCATTGCACCCTCTAATTCTTGTAATTATAGCTGCTGCTGCTTCCTCCTCCTCTTCTTCCTCCTCCTCCTCCCCTTCCTTCTTCTTAGAGACAGGGTCTCATGCCAGTCAGAATGGTGATTTTATTAAAAAGTTAAGAAGCAACAGATGAGGTTGTTTCAGCTGGTGAGGTTACAGAGAAATGGGAACACTTTTACACTGTTGGTGGGAATGTAAATTAGTTCAACCATTGTGGAAGACAGTGTGGCAGTTCCTCAAAGATTTCCTCAAAGAACTGGGAATACCATTTGACCCAGTAATCTCATTACTGGGTATATAACTAAAGGAATATAAATCATTCTGTTACAAAGATACATGCATGTATATGTTCATTGCAGCACTATTCACAATAGCAAAGACACAAAATCAACCCAAATGCCCATCAATGATAGACTGGATAAAGAAAATGTACATAAACACCATGGAATACTATGCAGCCCTAAAAGGAATGAGATCTTGTTCTTTGCAGGGACATGGGTGAAGCCAGAAGCCATTATCCTCAGCAAACTAATGCAGAAACAGAAAACCAGACACCATATGTTCTCACTTATAAGTGGGAGCTGAAACAAGAGAACATATGGACACAGGGAAAGGAACAACTCTTACTGGGGCCTGTTGGGGGAGGGTTCAGTGGGGAGAGCATTAGGGAAAAGAGCTAATGCATGCTGGGCTTAATACCTAGATGATGGTTTGATAGGTGCAGCAAACCACCATGGTACACATTTACTTATGTAACAAACCTGGACATAATGCACATGTACTCCAGAACTTAACAACAACAAAGAGATGGGATCTTGCTCTGTCACCCAGGCTGAAGTGTAGTGGTATGATCATAGCTCACTGCAGCCTTGACTGCCTGGGCTCAGGTGATCCTCCGGTCTCAGCCTCCCAAGTAGCTGGGACTATGAGTGTGCACCACCACACCCAGCTAATTTTTAAATTTTTTGTAGAAATGGGAACTTGCTATGTTGCCCAGGCTGGTTTCAAACTCCTGTCCTCAAGAGATCCTCCTACTGTGGCCTCCCAAAGTGCTGGGATTATAGGCATAAGCCACCATGCCCAACCTGTACCTTCTAATCCCAGATCAGGAACATCTTAATTCCCTGGACCCACCCTACACACACACACACACACACACACACACACACACACACACACACACACACACACACACAACCAAAAAACCCAAAAACAGATACTCCATTTTCCATGTTGCACCTGAGTCTGATAGTGGGAATGTATGCATGGGTGATTCTCAGTGCAGAAGATACCATGGTGGATCGGAGCCTGGGAATTCTGTGATGCTGAAGGAGACTTAGGATGAGGCCTAACAATAATCTCATCCACTTTGTTTCTGCGAATAACCTTTAGTATCTGGGGCTGTGGCTCTAGTGCAGTTGGGAGCTGTAGGGATGTTCATTATGGCTGTGAACTCTCTTTTGTTCCTTTTAAAATTTATTTTATTTTATTTATTTATTTTTGTGGCTGTGAACTCTCTATGTCAAAAGAGAGAGAGAATTAGTGGCAGTTCTCATGTTTTGACTGGAAATAAGAAGGCACTGCCACATCAACTCTGTGCAGAATAAGGTACTGATAAAGGGAATCTACAAAAAACTCTATAACTAACATTGTGCTTAATGGTGAAAAATGGAATATCTTTTCTTTAAAATTGGAGATAAGGCAAGGATGTCTACTTTCACCACTCCTGTTTAACACCACACTGGATGTCTTAACCAGTGTATTAAGGTTGGAGAAAGAAAGAAAAGGCACTTAGATTGAAAAAATGAAACTGGTTTTAGATGACATGATTGTTTATGAAAAAAGTCACAAGGAATCTACAAAAAAATTCTTAGAACCAATAAGTGAGTTTAGCAAGGTCCTAGAATATAAGGTCAACACACATACAAGTCAATTGTATTGCTGTATACTTAACAGTGAATGTTTGGAAATGAAACTTAAAAAAAAAAACCATTTATGATAGCTTCCTGAAATGAAAGTGTTAGATTTAAATCCAACAAAATATGTTTATGGAAAAACAAAGAAACTACAATATCCAAAATAATTTTAAAAGAAGAATAAAGTTAGAAGAAGTACAGTACAAGTCTTAAGACTTATGACAACACCACAGTGAAGACAGTATAATATCAGCTGAGAGGCAAGCAAACGTAGATCAGTGAAAGAGAATGAAGAGTTCAGTGATAGACCCGTAAACATATGGGCAATTTTTTGGTAGCAGCTTTATTGAGATATCATTCAAATACCATTCAAATACCATATAATTCACCTATTTAAAGTGTATAGTAAATTTTTTTTAGGCTATTCAGAGTTGTGCAACGTCACCTTAAAACATTTTTATTACTTCAAAAAGAAATCCTGTACTCTTTAGGTAGCACCTCTCAACCCATTTCCCTATCCGTAAGCAGCCACTATTTTCTGTATCTATAGATTTGCCTATTCTGTACATTTCACATCACTGTGGGTGGCTTCCACTTAATGTTTTTAGCATTCATCTGTATTTTAGTATGTATACTTCATTTTTTTTATGGCCAGATACTTCATTTTATGGATGTATACCACATTTTATCTGTTTATCACTTGAGAGATATTTGGGTTGTTTCCACCTCTTGGCAATGGCCAATTGGTTTTTGACAAAGGTGCAAAGCAATTAATGAAGAAAGGGTATTCTTTTCAACACATGATGCTGAATCAGTTGGATATTCACATGGAAGAAAAAGAAACATCAACCTAAACCTCATATCTTAGAAAAACGTTAATGCAAAATTGACTTAGATCTAAATATGGAACTTAGAACTGTAGACTCCTAAAAGAAAGAACAAGAAAAAGTCTTTAGGACCTGTGGGTAGGTAGGCAAAGAATTCTTAGATATGACTGTGAAATCACAATTTTTTTATATGCATAAGAAAAAATATATAAATTAGACTTCATCAGAATTAAAAACTTTTCTTCTTCCAAAGATACTGTTAAGAGAATGAAAAGACAAACTACAGATGGGAGAAAATACTTGCAAATCACATATGCAGTGAAAGGACTTTTATCCCAAATATGTTAAAAGCTCTCAAAACATAACAGTAAGAGAACAACCCAATTAAAAAATGGGCAAAAGATATGAACAGGCACTTCTCCAAGGACAATGTAGAGATGGCAAATAAGCTCTTAAAAAGATATTGAAGGGCATCATATGAATGACTCTGTGTTGTTTAGAGTTTTCTTGTAGAGGGATGGGAGACTAATGGTGATGCCATACTTCCAAGTGGCTTTGGAAAAAAATGATGCAAAGCTAAAAATAAAATAAAAAGATATTTTACATTTTTAATTTCTTGGAGAAATGTGTGAAAGTCACAATGTGACACCACTGTATACCTACTAGAAACAAACTGTGGTACATTCAAAAAGTGGAATGCTTCTTAGCAATGAAAGGGAGCAAATTATGGATACATGCAACACATTGGATGTATCTCAAAGGCATTGTGTTGAGTGAAAGAAGCCAGTTTCAGTCATACACTGTATGATTCTGTTTATATGAATATTCTGGAAAAGACTAAACTACAGTGATAGAGAACAGATCAGTGGTTGCCTGGGGTTAGGTATGGGGGAGACTGTGACAACAAAGCAACAGCAAAATGGAATGTTTTAGACTGAGGAAGCTGCTCTCTATCCTGAGTGTGGTGGTGGTTACACAAGTCTATACATACATTAAAACTCACAGAACTGGCTGGGTGCAGTGGCTCACGCCTATAACCCCAGCACTTTGGGAGTTGGGAGGCTGAGGCGGGCAGATCACCTGAGGTCAGGAGTTTGAAACCAGCCTGGACAACATGGTGAAACTCCATTTCTACTAAAAATACAAAATTAGCTAGAACAGGATGATACTTCTTCATTTCGACTGGCTACTGGTGCAAAAAGTAATGTCCTTTGTTTTTCAGAGGGGATTTATTGGCATATGAGCCTTTTTTCTCCATTTAATATATTAAGTAAGGCAACTTACAGTATTGTATGGTGATACAATAATTCCCAATGCTGTATGGCCTACAGCATTGGGAAACTTAAGTTGAAGTCATAACTCATCTCTAACTAGTAGGATTACCTTAGTCCATTTAACTTCTTGGGCTTAGTTCTTAATTCCTCTTATATTTACAAATAAAGTTGAGTTACTCTAAGAGTTTCTGTAACTTCCAGATAATAAAAATAATGATTTTCAACACATAGTGCATATTAGCTACCAGTCATGGTTGCCAGTATATATATTTTTATATATATTAAGTATGCAGTCATGTGTAATTCTTAGAACTACTGTATGAGGTTAGTGTAGTTACTGTTGAGGAAACCGAGGCATGGAAGGTAAAGTAGCCCAAGGCGACAGGTTTAGTAAAAAGGGAAGCTGTGGTTGAAGGGAGGAAGTCTGGTTCCAGAGCCCATGCTCTTAACTCCTGTACTTCACTACATAGTCTCTCTCTCCCATAATTCTAGTATTGCTTTGAATTGGATTTAATAAAAATGAAGATTTAGAGAAACCTCTCAATGTTTTTTTTTTTTTTTTTTTTTTTGAGACAGTCTTATTCTGTCGCCCAGGCTGGAGGGCAGTAGTGCAATCTCAGCTCACTGCAACCTCCGCCTCCCAGGTTTGAACAATTCTCCTTCCTCAGCCCCCCGAGTAGGTGGGATTACAGGTGCCTGCCACCATGCCCAGCTAATTTTTGTATTTTTAGTAGAGACAGGGTTTCACCATGTTGTCTAGCCTGGTCTTGAACTCCTGACCTCAGGTGATCCACCTGCCTTGGCCTCCCAAAGTGCTGGGATTACAGGCTTGAGCCAATGCGCCTGGCCTGTTTCTTTTTTTTTTTAAACAGCAAAATATCAATAACAATTGCTTAAATTGTAAGGAGAGAGCAACTCTAGTTAAAATGATCCATTCAGAGGAAAATTAAGAAGGTTACCAGTTGTTAACAGTGGTTGTATTACATATTTCATATAATGTTTAGTGACCAAAAGAGAATATAAATCAAACTGAAGTTACTCTGAGGACTCTACAGTCTTTGAAGTTGTACAGTGGCTTTAAAAAATTATGTAAAAACAAACCCAAATCACTGTTTTTAAAGTCAGATTTAACCAGACTCTGATTCTGCACAATTCTGTTGTCAGGCCCTCCCCTGGGATACAAATGTGTTCTGGATGCCATATTTTAAGAAAAGCCCAACTGGCCTGAGGAATGAGATTTAGAACTATGTTATGTAAGAAACAGTGGAAGGATCTGGGGATGCTCAGCTGGGAGAAGGAAGAATGATCTCAAATATTTGAAAAGCTGTTCTTTAGAGGGATTAAACTCCATGAGATAGAGTTGGACCAGTAGGTGCTAGTTATAGAGTGGCAGACTTGAGCTTGGTGGAAGCCAGCTGAATGCAAAATTGGCTGACTTATGTGGTGTTGATTTCTTTGTCAGGAGATTTTCAAGTGAAGGCTAAGTAACACCAGGAAAGGGATGTTACAGAGCAGATTCGTCCTGGTTTAGTTGGACAAGGTGACGTTGTAGTTCTCTTGTCACAGTGTCTGGCGTACGATATGTACTCAGTAAACAACTGTTAAATTAATGACTTAAAGAAATAGAACAGGAGAAATATTCTGATTATTTAAAACCACAGAGACTCATTTTAAAATGACTTATTTGATTCTGTCCAAATTACAAGTAGAGATTGAAAGGGAAGAACATTTAACTTAATTTAGTGATAGGTTTGATTGCTTTCTAGTTCTTCTTATATACCATAACTTACATCACTATTATGTAAGTAATTACTATATAAGTTTAAGAATGCACACATTTTTATATGTATACATGTCTCAGCTTATTAACTTGTAAGCTCTCTGCTATTAGGATTTTGTATTTTCATAGGTATTCCTTCACAGCACCAAGCCAGAACCTTTGTGAAATAATATAACGCGAGGGATTTCAAATGCGCGCGCGTGCGCACACGCGCACATGCGCAGTGGTGGTGGGGGTTTTTGCCCCTAGTCGCTTCATTTTTGCCTTTCATTTGTGTATTTTACTTGATTTTTTGAGACAGTCTTATTCTGTTGCCCTGGGAGTGCAGCCTCAGCTCACTGTAGCCTCTGTCTCCCTGGTTTAAGTGATTTTTCTGCCTCAGCCTCCCTAGTAGCTGGGACTACAAGCGTGCACCACCATGCCTGGCTAATTTTTGTATTTTTAGTACAGACAGAGTTTCACCATATTGGCCAGGCTGGTCTTGAACTCCTCACCTCAAGTGATCTGCCTGCCTCGGTCTCCCAAAGTGCTGGAATTACAGTTGTGAGCCACTGTGCCTGGCCTCATTCATGTATTCTAATGCCGATTCTAACATTTAGAAACCTTTACTGAACCAGGTTTGAATCGTGTCTGATGTAGAAGGGAATATGTTCAGTGTTTGTTGTTTTTGTCAGGTGCATGTGAGGGAACCCTGGCTTGCTCAACTTGTCACCTCATCTTTGAAGATCACATATTTGAGAAGTTAGATGCAATCACTGATGAGGAGAATGACATGCTCGATCTGGCATATGGACTAACAGACAGGTAAGATTTTTGGTCTGCTTCAATTGTGCTAATAATCTGGGAACACAGATATTTTATTATGTTGTCTATGTAAGACCAGACCCATGAATGTAATAGTATTCAACCAGGTTAAATAACAGATTTTGAGTATCAGATACATGGCATTTCTCTTTGTTTTCACTGTTCTACAGTTTAGACCTTATGAAACTTTTTACAAAAGTAAAAAAAAGTTAATTGGAAGTATTGGAAATATAAGTTCTAGATCCTAACAAATCTTCTTTAGTCTCTTTTTACTCCAGGAACTAATATTTATTACAACTTAATGGGAGAGGTTAAATTTAATGATTTTATAGTATTCTTGAAGGACAGATTAGATAAATGAACAAATTATAGTGGAAAGTTTTACTTATTTGAGAGAACAGAATTTTTAAAGAAACTTGATATATAATAGTAATTATGTTAAAATGAATAATTATTTTTCTAAGTGTACATTAATCAGAGCTTCTTATTGTTATTAATTGAGTTACTCTTAAAAATGGTAAGATTTACAGTGGCAAGTGACATCAACTGATACCTTATTTTTGAAAAAATTATCTAGTCTTTTGATTGGAGTCAAGGAAGGTAGCTAGTTGAAATACTGCTTCAAGGGGTAAGATAATGAGGGCTTATTACTTAATTAAGGTTGGCACTGTTTAACTCTAATTTGGTGACCTTAATGACAAGTAATTTTTAAAAAATAGTTTTGTTTCATGTATATTATATAGCTAGAATTTTAATCCTCATAATCATTTTTAGGTCATTTGAATTTATTTAGAGAAGAAGGATCATTTTGTTCCTTTTATAGTTTATTTCCCTTTTGGTGAATGTGAGACTGATAACCCTGGGAAGAGAAACTGTTAAAATAGTATATCTCTTTGGACAGCAAAGCAGAGTGGATTGTGGCTACTGTCTGCCTGTCCTCTCACATCTTCATTGCCACATTCTCTATGAGCACCTCCTTTTTTTTCCCTTACACAGAGACTGAATCTAGTGACTGTATTAGTTAGGTTCTGAGAATTGTGTTTCTTAATAAGAGAGTTAAATCATAGCTCACTGCTTGCCCTTTTCTATAGATACAATTTGTAGATGCATGTAATATAATAGATAATATTCTAATTGAAAGGGAAAAGGGAGAGCTACATTTAGAAGAGATACAAAAGGTCTATAATAAATGTAAGCTAGCAAGAATATTGATGATAAAATTTCCAAGTTTTACAGCTAGATAATGGAGAGCAAGGAACAGCTTTTATAGTGTTTTATAGCTGGTATTCTTAAGTACACAGAATTTTAGTAGAAATACTTTGGGGGAAAGAGTATAATGAGTTTCTCAGGTAGCATTTACAAAACACATTGACATATTTGGAATGGGAAGAATTTTGTTCAAAGCTAATAACCACATGTAAACTTATTTTTAGGGTATCAGAAAGTTTCAGAAAAGGAATAAGGAAATTCAGCCTTTTAATTCTTACTTTAAATACTATGTAAATGTTTGTAATTTTTAAGCAAAAACACTATCATTCCAATAATTTTTTTTTCTTTTTGAGACAGAGTCTTGCTCTGTCGCCCAGGCTGCAGTGCAATGGCACGATCTCGGTTCACTGCAACCTCTGCCTCTTGGGTTCAAGTGATTCTCCTGCCTCAGCCTCCTGAGTAGCTGGGATTACAGGTGCCTGCCACCACGACCAACTAATTTTTGTGTTTTTAGTAGAGATGGGGTTTCACCGTGTTGGGCAGGCTGGTCTTGAACTCCTGACCTCAGGTGATCTGCCCGCCTTGGCCTCCCAAAGTGCTGGGATTACAGGTGTGAGCCACCATGCCTGGCTTCAGTGTTTTATTGGTTGTTCTTAACCTTGATTGTTGATAAATGAATGATACATGATAGCCTCATTGTTTTTTTTTTTTCATACTGGTTACCTGTCTCCCTTTTCCCATTAGAAGAGCAGCCATGTCTTGTTTTACCATTGTATCTCCAATGCCAGATTCACAATAGAGGTCACCAACGGTTTGCGGAATTAATAGTTGATGGAAAGGGAGATTCAGGAATTACCTGTGAGTTTACATTGGATGATTGTCATTGCTCCCTGCCACCAGTGTCCATGGATAATCTACACAGAGGCCTCAGATTTCTTATATGCAAGATGAGGATAGTAATAGTACCTACCTCATATTATTGCCATGTGGAGCTAATGTGGAAGTATATGTGAAGCTCTCAGAATAGTGCTTGGTGGAGAAAGCATTCATTAAATGGTAGTTGTCAGCATTGTAACTACCATCATATTGACCTATTTGTTGGGAACTTACTGTAATGCCTAGGCACTTAAAGATTATTTCTAACTTTCAGGGTTAGGCAGTACTATCACCATATTGTAGGTGGGGAGACAAGGCTTAGTTATTGCAGATTTGCTTAAGGCTGCACAGCTAGTGTGTAACACCCCTAATTTGAATCCAGCTATTCAAAGCCCTTGGTCTTTTCCTATTTCAAGCTACTTCTCTGAATTGAAAACCAAACCCCAGAACTAAAGTAAACCTGACACCCAGTATATTTTCACCATCAGGGATATGTAACAAGAGAGACTGGAGACCAGGTTTGCAGAAGTGTCAGAGTGTTGTGGGACTCAAAGTGTGAAATCAGGAGAACCTTGTTGTCTGTCTCCTTCTCTAGAAGTATGAGACACTGTCTATACTGATGGATCTTGGAGCCAGAGACCTTTAAGGAGATAGAAGAAGTAGGAGAGTGAGAAAATAGCCACGAAGCGCGCTACTGCCTTATTTTCTAAAGTGAGCTGGAGCTTTTAGTGCTGTCTCTCTTCTGTATTCCCATAATAGACCTGTTGTTCTTCTATCACCACACTTGTGGTACCCTGCCCTGTTTCACTGATAACTGTTTCCATCTCTGTTTCCCTTACTAAAGTAACAGTTCCTTGAAGACCAGCATCATCTTGCTATCTGTATAGAAATACCAAGAGTAACCAACAGGCTGTCAAGGGCTTGCTGTCCAAATGAATTTGTCCAAATTGGCTTGCCACTTTATCTCTCTTGCAGACAGAGCTTAATGCAGAATTGAGTATTGTCAAGGCTGTTTCCAGTTCTACAAATGAAGAACTCTTGGTAGAGGGAATATTTTTCTATTAGGAATCAGCATTTCCCATGGTTAAGCATACTCTTTACTCCATAACTTCCCGGTAGTTCCTCCTTGCTCACCAGTGAAAACACAGACCCCTTAACTGATATTCACAGCTGCCTGTGGCTCTGGCCACCTTTCTGGCCCATCATTCCCCTTGTTCTTGTTTGTGCTGTGCAGCAACCAAGCTAAAACACCCATCTTGCCTTAAAGGTGACTTGAGCTTCTCTGCATTGTGTTGCCTTTGCCTCACATACTTTTCTTCTTTATCTTTTATTAAATAGTAAATAGTAAATCCTACCTATCCTTCAGAGCCCATTGTGGATACCACCTCCTGTGGCCAGAAGTAGGTGCTTTTTCCTTAGACCTCTTAGAGCCATTTGGCTTTCTCCCTTGGTGGCATTTGCCACAGTCTCACATGTTAACTACCTGAATGTGTCTCATCTCTTCCCTTTGATTGAAAGTTTACTCATTAATGTTGGTATTAGCAACCAATCCTCACAGCAGTCCTGTGAGGAGTTCTTCTACTCATCTTTTTTTTTTTAGAATAAAAAGAATGAAAGAGAGAAAGGAAGAGGAAGAGATTTTAGAAAAAGAGAGAAAAAGAGAAAGAAAGAAACAGCAAAAGAAAGAAAAAATGAAAGAGAAAGAAAGAGGAAGAGATTTTAGAAAAA